>PQWD01003753.1:15222-233065 GCA_019425675.1 Leucinodes orbonalis
AGTTTAGAGTTAAATAAATCTTTATTAAGAACGTTCTTACAAAACATACGTCTATAGTATTTCTTTCAATAATCAAATCTTCATGAGAATAATTTGATGTGTTTAAAGAAGAGTTCTAAAAGTTTTGTAGATACCTATCTATTTATTATTTTTTCTAATTGGGTGAATAGGGTGGTCCATATGAGTGAGATCTGGGGGGTTGGCGGCGAAATGCTGGATCTCCTTTAAAGCTCCTTCTGAGATCTTCCATAGTTCCGGATAATTACTTTTGAAATCGTTATACCATTTATGTATCTGTAAGTAAATATACAAGATTAAAAATTATTATATGGTAAAAGGTTTAACTTTTGACTGTTATCATATTAAAGTGAGGCTTTCTTTTTAGGGTTCCGTAGCCAAATGGAAAAAAACGGAACCCTTATAGATCCGTCAAGTCTGTCTGTCTGTCTGTCCATTCATGTCACACCCTTTTTTCTCCGAAACTATAAACACTACACACTACAAAACTGTAAATATATGTATTCTGTGAACCGCTATTAGTTTATGACAAGATACTTGAAAAAAAAAAATTTAGGGTTCCCTATACATTGAACTGAAACTCAATAATTTTTTTTATCCAACTCCCCGGGTGGAGTATCAATGTGTAAAGCTTGAAAAATAATATAGAGGTATGTAATATTTTTTTATAAATTGAATAGTTTGCGCTAAAGACACTTCCAAAGTTGAAAAAATTGTGTCCTCCCCCTCTAATTTCTAAACTATGGGTTTGATAAAATCAAGAAAATATATGATGTACATTACCATAAAATCTAACAACGAAATTTAGTTTGAACGATTTCTGGTGTGTATTTTTTTTATACGTCATCAACGGTGAACCACTATTTTTTAAATTAAAGCTGTAGTAAGTGCCTAAGTAAATAAAAAATACTTTATTTTATGTTACTTGCTGCTGCGGAACCCTCCACGGGCGATTCCGACTCGCGCTTGGCCAATGTTTAATCAACTAAGGCGTAGGAACGGCGACTGAGTAAGTACATTAATAGTAGCTTGTGAGGATAATCACAAGCTATTATTAATGTATGATGACATAAGTACTATTTGTACCTAGTCAAGCCCCCTTCCAGTCTGGCTAGCCATCCCTCATTCTTTCTATTTTTACCTATTTTCACATGAAGCCCCTCTCCTGATTTGATGAGCTATGTCATCATCTGTCTTTAAACATAGTTTTCGCTAATCTACGAGTAGATATTATTGTAAACCTTCCTTATTGTACGAGACTGGTCATACTGGTATGTCATCGTATATGGGGCTTGTTGAAACTGCCGAAAAAAAGGGCAGAGCTCTTTTTCTCCGGAAGATTTATTGGTTGTCGTCATAACATAAGCATCATCCTAGTCCACCTTCGTTGAACGTAGAAAACCTATTATCATTCGGCGAATTGCACTATTGTGACACATGTGTACTTTTATAAACTTACCCTCTTATATTTCTTGAAGTCGAAATCAATGGCCTCCAGGGTCATCGTGGAGTTGATGAGCGGGAAGTCAGCAATGGTTAGGTGGTCAGCTGCGGCATGGCCGGTACCTAGCCTCTCTAGGTACGTCTCAAATACATCCAAAGCGATGTGTACCTTTTTTAGGCCAAGCGGGGTGCGCTCATAGTCAAAAAATATTGGAGCCATCTGAAATTTACGTTCATTTATGATTAGTATTCCATCCATAACCTCCACTACTGAACAAGGTAGTCTCCAATGACTAGTATAACTTGTGGTTTTGCTAGCCCTGCGCCTTTACGCTAATTGGCAGTTAACCCGTTGACCGCCGCTGAGCTGACGGAAATATCCAACGGAAACAATATATTTTCTGTTGTATCTGGAATCCTGGCGGTTAAAAGGTTAAAGTATATTTATATGACTTTCTGTGTGTTACTTTTTTAAACATTTACAGAATCTTGATTCGTTATGCTATCGCAACATATCTTCTCGATAACTTAATGTGATATTGATAATATTTTATTTACTTACAGTATACGCAGAAATATGAGCGTAGTACGTCGATAAGTTAAAGCATAGGCGATGGTTGACCAGTGCTCTGAAAGAATTTATTATGTTTTTACTCGTGAATAGGTAACCAACTCAAACACAATCAGTGGTAGATTTACCCTAGGGGTAGTCGAGGCTAGTGCCGAGGGCAGCAAATAAGCTGTGCTCCGTGAAAACAAAGCGCAGCTTTTTTCGCCCTTTACACACAGCCCGCGCCAAATGTGGGATCATCAGCAAGCCACGCTGTTCCTACGTTTATACTTAACTAGAGACCCGCCCCTGCTTCGCACGGGTGCAATCGTAATAGGCACGCTCCCGCCTACTACCCGGTCGGCCGGTACCGCGCAAACGCTACGTATCGCATTTTTTAAATGTGTAATATTTTCGAAAATATTCATTTAAAACATATGCTGTAAAGAGCGATATAGATCTATATTAAATCAACAATTTATATAAGGATTAATGCTGTACCAATACAAAATCGCTTTAAAATTTGTCATTAATTGTTGTACCTAGAAAGTAGAACATCCGTTTTAAGAATTAACGATGATTTGAGTCGTATTAGTGATTGGGCGCAGAAAAATTGTTTGGTCTTAAATCCGCATAAATCAAAATTTCTTGTTTTGGATCAAAGAAACAGATTGAAGGTATAAATGCTTTTCATCCTATCTAAAAATTGGGGAAACTATGTTGAGCAGGTTCAAAAGCACGAAACCTGGGGTGCTTATGGATGATAGGCTTAGATTCCATAAACACGTGTAGAAGTAGTAAAAAACTGCTTCTATAGACTTAAAGTTCTGTACCAAGCTCGCAGGTATTTAGATGTTCAACTCCGTATTAGGCTTTGTGAAACCTTAATTTTATCAAAGCTTAACTATGCCGATACTGTGACTGGTGAGTGTATGTATGGTTACACAAAAAAACTCATACAGCGTATTCAAAATGCCTGTGCACGATTTTGTTTCCGAATTCCTCCTAGGGCCCATGTTTCTCCATACATTAACCAAAGCAACCTTATGAATATGACAACTAGACGCTCACTTCACCTTGCCTGCCTTCTGTATGGAATTATCTGTAAAGGTCACCTAAGTATTATGACAAGTTATCTTTTTCTTCTCTTCACGTCAGAACTGCTTCCCGTCTTATCTGTCCAAAACATAGAACAGCAGTATTTCGTGGTAGTTTTCGGTACGCTGCCACGAAATGCTGGAACAACATTCCCCCACCAATTCGAGCATGCCCAATTTCCGGATCTTTTAAAACTAAATACAAACTTCATTTACTTAAATTGCAAAAAGAAACTAACTCAAAAAATTAGGCGGGAATGGGTTCATAATTTAAATATTATTTTGTATTTGTTTCAAGTTATTTTATATTTTATAATCTATCCATATGATCATTTATGTTCGTATATAAATTATTTTTTATGTATCTGTATCTTTTATATAGCTGTAGACTATTGTGCTAGTGAACGCGGCGTAGTGGCTCCTCTTACCTCATCAACGGTGTCTACGGAAGACCAGCGTCAGGACATCCTGTGGTTGTTCAGACTACGCTGAGTAGACTTCCATTCAATGCAATTGCATAAATTTAAAAATGTTGTTTTTAACTTTGTTTAACAATGAATGTTATTGTTTTCTGAATACTTTTTTGAATTGTTTTCTCTTTACTTTAATTGATAAAAAAATATTATTGTGGGATATCCATAAGAGATAGGCAAATGCCATCCCGGAGTTTTCTGTGAACTGACGTGTGACTTGACGAATCTTTAAGGGTTCGGTTTTTTGCCATTTGCCAACGGAACCCTAAAAAGCGACTTTGTTTTATACTATGTAAGTAGTAGTAGTGTCATTTTTTTTATAGTCTTTTACTAGAAGGAACTATCTACTGAATGCGTCATACAATGTCTTTAACTGTCACACTCATATCGGAACAATTATTTTCATATTGTTATTATTTAATTTTTGGAAACTGCAAATTCATTTCACATCTTTTGTACAGATGCAAATCGATTATAATGGCAACACTGATGCTTTAGTTCAGTGTGACGTCACATTCATAATCTTTTATAAAGATGGCGCACGCTTCTACAGGCAGTTAATCGTGAACATTCGAAGGAAACAGTCGCCTGGGGAACCTCTGTCGCCTGACTGACATAATAGTAGAATTTATAGAGTATTTGATATTCGAGAATCAACTTAGTACTGGGGCTTATCGCCGTATACTCGTAATTCACCACATTTCTTAATATTAACTTTTAATATATTAACATGTTTCAAATATTGAAAAAAGCATCATATTATTATGTAAAAGTCATTTTTGGTATTGCAACTGCAACTCATATCAGTATTCCGCGAGATTCACTGATACCTACGCGCGCGTAGAGGTGCGCGAATTGTGTCTTTATGAAGAAAAGATAGGTTCATATATTTTCCGTCCTCGGGTATGTATCTCTCTTTCATATCTTCAACTCTTTTAACCCATCAAAGTTCAGTTAATGCAAAAATGTCTTAAGTCTGTGATATAGGGTTCATAATGTTGGTAAACATTGAAGATATGTTTACATTAAAATCAACTCTTTTGTCTATATCCATAACTGCAAGCCGTCTCTGTCTCTCTTTGATATTTTCGTATAGCGCGCTTACGCTTACTCTTTGTTACGTATCCGTATATCATTTAATGCAAAATCTGTTTTGAGCCTGTGGTATAGTGTTTATAAGGAGTTGAAGATTTATTTAAAGAGTTGGGAGTTGAAGATCCATTTGAGAACAACTCTTTCAATTCATATCCATATCAGCAATCCGTCTCTGTCTCTCTTTCGTATTTTCGTACAACGCGCTTGCACTTACTCTTTGCTACGTATCAATATATCAGTAATGCAAAACTGTCTTGAGTCTACGCATAGAGTTTATTATATTAGTATACTTCTACCAGGGCCGGATCTAGGGGGGGCAGACGGGCACGTCCCCGGGCGGCACGGTCAGGGGGCGGCAAACCGACTAATGGACCACTCATCATTTACCTACCTTACTTGCCCGCGGAATAAATAATAGTACAGTGCATGCCATCGAAAACGACTGATAACCGGAGCGCGGAGTAAGCATGTTACTGAACCATTACATTTTTTTGCATAGTTCTAAATAGGCGCCCGCAGATCACGGTCAGCAGGCGGTGCAGCTGCGATCTGGAATGACGCTGTATACAAAAACTCTCTCGTCGATCTCTATACAGGGCAGCAGTGATTATTTCAAAGTTACCTAGTTATTTCTCTATGTTAATTGATGCCAACTTAGCTGCTTTAAAGCTATATCATTTTCATGATGGACAGCTACAATTGAAAAAAATAAAAATAAACAATTAACTCCTTTACTTGCATCAAGCGACCACCGTTTTTTAAGAAAATATACAAATAAATTGGAAATAAAACGCCTTTTCATCCAGTGTGACTTCGAAAAAGCTGAGCGATTAGTCTTATTCTTATAGAACTTAATTGATTAATATCAATACCAATAATATAAATTGAACTTTTTAATGACATTGCTTTTTTGACGAGTTAGGATGGTTATGAAACAGCTTAAGCGTTATTAGACCCCCGCTACGACGGATATACGCAGAGCTTTTAAAGTAGGGGGCACGCCAGTGCTTAGACCTTCAGAAGCTTTTTAATTCCGGAATCGGTGATGGTGCGACACCAAAGGTGAGGAGCAATGCGTGTGGTGTCTTCTCAAGAAAGGTGATTAAACCTTCTTTCTTTCCTTATTTATCGCAGTTTACTGTTGGACATTGGTCTCATTTTGCGCCAGATATTCCGTCCTCCGTTTTTCTCATCCAGCTCCTGTAGTGTGTGTAAGCACCTCCCTCACACATAGAAATAGGTTAGTATATAAGCGTAGTTGTAGTATTTGAATGACTAAATATACCAGAGCACACTTAATACGTGTTTAATTTAAGCCTCCATTGCATGGCGACCCTGCAGTGCTGCCTTGGCAGTGCTGAGCATTGGAACATAAATACTAAATTATTTGCCTGCCGGGCGCTAAAGACTGCTAAAAAGTAAAAGCAGGAACTCGGAGAAATGACCCTGCTGAAGCTGAGACTTGGAGAGAGTTGGCTGGGCATTATATGGAGTCCGATGAGGAGTTGGTTTTGCTGGCTGCCGGAGAGTTGGAGACGTGATGATTTATAGCTGCCGGAGTGAGTGACGATGTGACTGGGAAGCTACTCGTAGTGCGGGTTGCAGATGCCGATAAAGTGATTGCAAAAATGATGGAAAAAAACTATATGACGTAATGTGGTGATGTGTAGTATTGTATTTTTTTTAAAGTGGAATTTTTATATTTTTTTATACTAATTAAGGCCTTTATTAAGTGAAAAAAATATTAGGTATGTAACCTTTTAATTTATAAAATAATATGTAAGGCAGGCAGGTCATAAACACATTTTCTAATTTTTTTCGAGGATATCGAATTCGAAATTAAAAAATAATATGTTAAATTTGTTGACCAAATTATCAAAAAATGTGGTAAGTTATTTTTTTAATTATAATACCAGGTAATTTGCAGATCGTGTGTTGATTAAATTCAAAATAAGTACCAACTAATTGTTAATAGTTTGTGATGCACGTGTTTTCCATGTCACAATGGTTCCAGTTTTAGTATTGTTTTAAGTATTTGTGTCTAAATTTAAAGCTATAATTAATATATCATTGTAAAGTTTTAAGTAAGTACTACGATTACTTGCATTGCCTAGTAGCAGCGTATCACTCATACATTGTTTACTACATCAGCGAAATTTGTTCCAATGTGTCTCGTTACCAACAGCGGCATTCCATATTAGAATTCAATAACAACAATGCGATGATTTTGATTTCTTCGAAATGTAATTCAATATAGTGGAATACCGAATGATACCTAAGAATGTTAGAAATATATCTGATTGTGTGTTTAAAAGCAGATGAATTTCTTCAAAAGCACATATTGCATTGATTGAATTTAAAAAGTTTGTAAAGTTGAATATGAAGATTGAATAATAGATGGAAGTAAAAGAATTATTTATGTTTATGAATGGTTTAATGTTTAAATGAAAGTTTGGTGAATGGAAGGTTATTTTATTTTAGTTAAATGTTTTTTTTACGATTGGATGATCACCCAAAAGTAAAATAAACATTTAAACTATTTTTTTGTATGGTTTCTAAGGTTATTGAAAGGACGTTTATTTTGAAGTAGTAAAAGATATGAGAGTTGAAAAAAGATAGAAAAGGCACGTAAGGATATTGTGCGAAAGTCGGCAACGAATCCTTCAGATCGAAAACTGTTGGAGACCTTAGATGTCTTAAATGAAGTTGACCGGTATTTAAAGTAAAGATTATAATTGTAATAATGGTACAAGGTACAATATAGGGTGACAGATCCTTTATTTGATCATGGTGTAGACGAGCTTCTCTCCGTGAAAATAGTTGGAGATTGTGTAATCTTAAAACATGCCCCTAATAATAAAGCTGCGTGGTGCAGTTACAATGGCTAATATGTCAATGAAAAGTGGAGTTAATAAATGTACCAAATGATAAGGTGATATTTAGGACCTGCAGGCCCAATAAGAAAAGAAATACCCGAGTAGGTATTCAATGTACCAGGATAAGGATAAATAATAATAATATAGAGATAAGAGTGTTGTGCAAGTGCCCCCCCCCCCCCCCCCCGGTTCATCAGTCCATCTGGTTGGGGTTGCTACTCGTTTTCCGTTACGCGGATCGGTTCTACGCATTATGTGCCCTGCCCACTGCCACTTCAGCTTGCTTATCCTGTGGGCTATGTCGGTCACTCTAGTTCTGCTACGGATATCCGTGTTCCGGATCTTATCGCGTAGGGAAACACCTAACATAGCCCTTTCCATAGCACGTTGAGCAACTTTAAGCCTATTTAAGAGGCCCTTAGTAAGCGACCACGTTTCACTTCCGTGAGTCATAACCGGCAACACACACTGGTCAAAGACTTTCGTCTTCAGACACTGAGGTATTTTGGACGAAAAGATCTCCCTTAACTTCCCGAACGCTGCCCATCCTAATTGGAAATGACATACCAGCCCTATTAATGGGAATGCACTTTTTGTAAGACAGCAGGCTTTTTCGCTTAAGTCATAATTCCCACGGCAACTTATTCTACAATTTTGTCTTACGCAGAAGAGAACTTCAATAAATTAACCTAGGTTTTGTGGTCCTTAAGCCTGTACAGATGTACCTTTATCAATACTAACATTGAAGTTTTGTACATACCTCGCTTTTGGTTGCTGTGGGTACAGAGGCGAACTGGGCTTGTATTTATCACAAACATATTGCATTATGGCATTGCTCTCGCCTAAGTAGAATCCCTCATCGTCCAATACTGGGATTTCTTTCTGAGGGTTCATCTGTAATTATGAAATTCGGGTGATGTAAAAATTTATTATGACGTATCCTCTCTAGACTACTTTGGAGATTTTTTAAAATCCAGTCCTTATTTAAGATATCGCGACTTATCATAAAAGCGGTAAGTACCTATCAAGAAGTTTAAGATAACTCCTTGTGTACCTACAAAAAATATTTTTTTATTATGAGAGACAAATCAATGATATTCTGAGACAAAGCCGTTAGTCATATGTTAGCACTCGGGCCATCCGTCCACGCGTAGGTCTGGTTTATTGATTATAAAATACGTCCGTGGCTCATTGGTGTATACTATTGTAGACTATTGCCTTCCGATCTAGGAGCAGGTTCAAATCCCGCCACGTACCAATGTAATTTCGCGAAATTATATGGACCTTTATCCGACGCTCTTATGGTGAAGGAAAACGTCGTGAGGAAACAACCTGCGCACGCCTACGAAGAATTTCAAAGGTTAAGCATGCATGACTACGGCCTATATACCCTATACGGATAGGCTCGTGTCCCTCGGCGGGGAAGTATAATGAGCTGATAATGAAGGAAAATTCAGTCACAACTCTAGGCTTTAAGAAGCTTACCAAAGCGTACTCAGGCGTCATGTGGTCTCCAGCTCCAAAATCCACGTTGATCAGCTCGAATGGTATCTGTAGGTGCGTCAGCGCCTGCCGCACGGACAGCGACGGGGGCCCGTCCGACACACCGTAAAGTTTTAGGACCATGCTTCTAAAAGCAACAAGTAATGCAACAATTTAGCATATTATTAAAGTACATATTGGCTCGGAGGAGTCATAGGCACAGTAAACAGAACGTGCAGAAACCGAAGAATTTAATATCTTATTAAAATCTATTTCATTGTCAGTTTATAAAAAAAATATGTGAATAAAGGCTTCCCGAGAGAAATCTAAAAAGCATGATATATATAAACGGACGCGGGCGAAGCCGCGGGAAGAAAGCTAGTTTATGTTTATATCTAGTAGTTGGCAATGATTCTTTTTCATTGTCCGGTCATTGGTTTTATTAAATTAGAGCAAATGTGAATATTACTGTTTGTTTCGTTATTATGAGTTTCGTAGTTCGTTAGTAAACTAGTTAGGCAATTAGAACGTAATCATAAATAATCCAGTTCAATTAAGACTAATAATAAAGCAGCTTTTGAACATTTAAGAGGTATGAATCAAGCTGTGTTAGAGTAACACTTTGTAATGTTATTACATATTAAATACGAACCTATATTTACTCAAGCGGAACGGTGTTATAGTAACACGTGTGAATATACGACTGAACTGAACACACCAAGCGGGTGTTGTGCGCTAGAGTCGCCGCAGTCCCTTCCCTTTCACTTGCGAACTATTTTGAGGGTCATCTGTCAGTTTGCTATCTGGGTGATTATTGCGTTGCATAGTAACGTTTTGCAATGATTTGAGTCTCTATAGACCTACCCTCTCGCACCTATATCATTTGAATAGGTACCAACAATCGTTAACGTTTTGACGATAACTTTGTTTATTTATTTTAACCGATTCAACACCATTACTGTAAGTAGGTAACTATTGATAATAGCAACTAGTTTGGATGCTGGTTTGTGCTAAGTTAACGCATAAAACTAGAAAGAAGCTAACTTAAGAAATATAATCATTAGATGTCAAATAAGGCATGCATTCAGTAGGCACTCCTACGCCTTTTATCTTTCAATTATAGCATCAATTATATATTTATCGCTTTGAGGTAAAAAAACATAAAAATGCCAAACGCTTTGAATTGGGGTACAAAGTAGATACTTGAATTTTGATGAAAACCTTGAGAACAAAATGCAATACCCATGATTATGCAGCTTATCCCAAACAAGTAGATAGGTACTTTTGTTTATGTAATCGACCACTCAACTACGTGATGGCAGATCATTTTAATTTTCCTTTCTGGTAATTTAGCGAAACCGCATCATGCAGTTAACCCTTTTGCTAAACTAAGAAATCATTTAAACTTCAAAATATGGCTAGACTGAAACAATACTTTATCATAACAACAATAATTAATTATCATCCTTTATTTGTATTTAAGAAATATATCAAATTAATACCGACTTCAAACAGTAGGTAAACAAATAAACTAACTAAAAGCAAAAGAATGTGTTTAGGTAGGTTAATAGTAGGTTAATAATAAAATGGTTAAATAAATATTTTATAATTTTGTTGTCGGTGCCAAGTAAAACAAGAGATGTGTATGGATATTATGTATCTTTCTAACTACTGACCGAATAAAACTTCTTCAAAAAACTGATGGTAAGTACCAATGAAAATGAAGTATGCTCGTCCTGATGGTAAGTGATGCCTGAACTGACCTTTATTATAAAGCTGAATAGTTTGACACCGACTTCGAAATAATAAAATAATTATTTAACTAATTCTATTCACCTAACTAAATTTTATCTTTTGCTTCTTAGTTAACTGTTGCAGGCGCTTTTTTTTTTTGAAACTTTTTTACAATTTTAAAACGAGTGATTCGTATTAAATAATCACTATAATATATATCTATACGTCCTGTAATGAAGTAGTAGTTTCCCTGAGTTGTCTTCGATATTTGGTCGATTTATCTGGTCTGCCTTCATCAAACTTTCCCTTATCATGGGTCTAGGTAGACCATTCAAATATCCTCTTTCCAACAAAAAAATCATCAAAATCTGTTAATATGCAACGAAGATATCCCCGAACAAACATAAAAAAGCATATATACGGTCGAATTGAGTACCTAACCTTTTTTTTTATTCAAACTCGTTTAAAGAATAAACAAAGATATAGGACAGATTTATAAATACACTACAATGTTCCGCATTATTTTAAGTGCCAGTGGGCGTGAACGAGTACTATCCTAAGTTTGTAGTTTGTAGGGATCGAAGGCTTAAGGTGCTATCGATAAATCAAATCCTGCGATGTCCCTCGACGATCATCTAAGACCAACGCTCAAGCTTTAGACCACAGAGGCAGTTTCACTTATAAATTATTATTCAGGTAAAAAATAAGCAGAGAAACAAATCACAATGATATGCGTAAAATAAAAATCTCTTAAATCTCGGGTTAAAAGTGGCACATAGTTTTGCAGGGTTAAGCCTGGAAGTGTTTCTCAATAGCTATTAAATGACTTCCTCAATATTATAATAAATACAAACAAGCTGCCTTTCTGCTGTCTTTACCATTGGTTAAATCCGAACAGATGGTGTACAAAGATGGGTATTTCTTTAAAATATGTTGTAGGTATTCTACACATACTATATTTGAATCCTTGTGTTTTGTCAGTAACCGTTCTAAGCAGTCGAAGCAAACGTGAAGACGGTTACATGTACAATCGGCCTAGTGTTTCATTCGACTTGCCCACTCGTCAAACTGCGGGCACCCAGGCTCCTGTGACTCAACCTTCGGTGGGAGATCGAACGCAATCCCAGTACATGTATTACGCTTACCCTGCTCCCACTGGTCGAGACACAGTTAACATTGGTTATTCCAGCTCTTCTACTACTACTGCCAGTACCAGTAATGTGAATGGGTCATCTGGCAACACGGGATATAACTATGGAAGCCAAAGTACTTCAACAACACAGGCGGCAACAGCAACCGGACAAAGCGGTTACAACTATAACTCAGTGGGTCCTACGAGTGGACCAAGTAATAATGCAGTTTATTGGGAGGTGTCACTTCTGGAGTTCAAAATTAGGACAAACTGTAAGCCAAGGGTCGACAGGGTCCGGTTACAGTTACAACTCTCCATTTCCTATTGGTAGTGCTAATCAAGGTCCATCTGTACAACGAACGCACCATTTACCACCCATTGGTGTAGGCAATGTCAACAATGGTGTAAGTGTTGGTATTCCATCAGGGTCTGGTGAATAGACCAAGCTTTAAGAACTGCTTCAACGAATCCTTCAACATTAGACACGCCTGAAATTGCATATTTACCACCATCGCCATCTCCAAACCCGCAACCAGTTTCTACCCCTGGTGTGACATCTTCAAGACCTCAACCAATTTCCACTCAAAATCCAACGGGTCCAAATACTATCCCATCGCCAGGGGTTTCATCTGGATATCTGCCTCCAGTTGTATCGACATTGGGCTTTCCAGGACAGAAAACAATCTCCACACCAGCCTCAACTTATTTACCACCTATCTTTTAAGCAATAAACCATTTGAACAGAAAAAAATGTAATTTATATAATTCCCTGATCCCTATGTCATGCGGAATAAGGTGTATAATCCAAATCATCGCTTTTCACCCTCACTATTATAAATACCTGATAGTATAAGAATATGTTTGTAAGTTATGCAAATTAATTGTTGTTAAGTATTTATTACAATACGTTGTAAATCGATAAACTTTTTCATGACCAGGACGAATACAAGCAAATATTAATTACCGTTAATTTGCTAGATTGAGTTTCACAGCAGCCTGGTTCCAGATTGCTCCGAAATCAACCCAGCAGTCGTCCAAATTCAGCTAATATGTTAAATTGAGTCGTTAATCAATGAAATTAAAAATATACATAATATCATTGGAACTCGAAGGTATCAGAACTATGTTACCCGAGACCCTACACGTGAGCCCTGGTGGTACCAAACGGTTGACCGGTCGTGCTAGAATTTCTCAGAAACGTCGTAGAGACCGTAAATCTTCATAAGTCGAGACTGTATTGAACTAATTATTGAGTGGGCTTCACCTTGCATCTTCTATCGCGTATATTACGGGAGTGTTCGGAGGAATAGTTCAGACTCATTCCAGCTGCAACATTCCACCACCGTACTTCGAGGCAAAACTCAAATTTCATCACCACCACCTAGATGAATGAAATGCTCGACATGCGTTTTGTCGAATTTCTTGCTCGGACGACAAAATTGTGAATCAGCTACCATCTGACATATTCCCTGACGATACACCTGGCGTCCTTCAAAAAGAAGCGTATTCCCGCTTAACAGGCCGGCGACGCATTTTCTTGCCCTCTGGTATTGCAAATGTACATGAGCGTCGGTGGCTCAGTGTGTACTGTCGCCTTTCTACCGGGAGCTGAGGTTCAAATCCCGACACGTACCAATGTGTTTTCGAATTTTCGAAAATATATGTACGTTATCCGACGCTCTTACGGTGAAGGAAAACATCGTGAGGAAACCTTCATGCACGCCTGCGAAGAGATTCGAAGGTTGTGTGTGAAGTCGTCCAATCCGCACTGGCCCGCGTGGACGACTAAGGCCTAATCACCCTATACGGGTAGGCTCGTGCCCTCGGTGGGGACGTTTAATGAGCTGATGATGATGGCACGGCGTCATTACCAACAGATGAGCCGTCTGCTCGTTTGCCCGCTATAACATTAAAATAATAATAACAAACTAATTGATTAGGAAATCGTGAGGAAATCCTATCATTCATTAGACAAAGCGAGACATGCGGAAAAGCTTCAGGAGTCGATAACATTTCTATTGAACAGCTTAAACATCTTGGCCCTTTGCTGTGTCTTGGTTGCTTCTAATGTTTAACGACTACCTAGTATCTGGCGCGATACCTCGTCTTTGGAGAAAATCAAAGGTTATTGCTATCCCGAAACCAGGGAAACCAGCAGATGATCCCAAAAGTTTCAGGCCGATATCACTCTTGTGCCACACATACAAGTTGTTTGAGAGGCTGTTGTTGTCCCGGTTAACTAGCTTAATTGACCCTAAGCTGATCCCTGAGCAAGCTGGATTTAGGCCGGTAAAGTCGTGTTGCAACCAGATACTTAAACTAACGCAACATATTGAGGACGGCTTCGAGTTGAAGATGGTAACGGGCGTTGTTTTCGTGGACTTATCCGCAGCCTACGACACAGTCAATCTTAGGCGACTGTTATGGAAGGTGGAGTTGATGACTGGAGATTTAAAATTTGTTTCTATACTCCGAGAACTTCTCCATAACCGTCGCTTTCAGGTTCATCTGCTTCAGGAAAAGAGTCGCTGGCGGTCACAAAGGAATGGGCTGCCCCAGGGTAGTGTCCTTGCTCCTCTACTTTTTAATATATACACCAATGACCAACCGTGCTCTCCAAATACAAACCGTTTTTTGTATGCGGATGATCTTGCTCTTACCAGTCAGGCGGCCAGTTTCGAGGATGTTGAGGGAAACCTTTCGGTGGCTTTGGGTGAGTTGAGTCGCTACTACAGAGCAAATTCTCTTAAACCCAACCCGTCGAAAACGGAGTCGTGTGCTTTTCATCTTCGGAATCGGCAGGCGACCCGTGAGCTTGATATTATGTGGGACGGTATACCAATAACGCATAATGGTGCCCCAAAGTATCTTGGCGTTATTTTGGATAGGTCACTGACATATAGACTGCATTGTGAGTATTCTAAAAAAAAGGTGTATGCTCGTAATAACTTACTGAGGCGACTTACTTCCACCAGATGGGAGCCTCACCGCATGTTTTGCGCACATCGGGCTTGGCTCTTTCTTTTTCCGCGGGTGAGTATGCGGGTCCGGTTTGAGCCGATCGGCACATGCAAAATCGGTAGATGTTGCGTTGAACGAGACATGTCGAATTATAACAGGCTGTCTAAAGCCGACTCCGTTGGACCTTATATACCCACTAGCAGGCATTGCGCCTCCGAGTATCCGTAGATGTGTGGCTGGCTCATTGAGAGAGCTAAAATGGACAATGACGCTCGACACCCCATGCATAATTACGTGCAAGTCCAGGATAGGTTGAAAAGCCGTAAAAGTTTTCTCAAGTGTGTCGAGCCTTTGTACATGGATCAAGATCAGAGATTGAAGCTCTGGCGTGAGGCGGTTTACTTTGCCTTTGTTCCCATTTTGAGAGGCTTCCTCCTGGCGATGATTTGTCTTGGCCGACCTGGAAGTCTTTAAATAGGTCGGCTTTGACAGTCGGAGTAGGGACAATTTAGCCAGATGGGGTTTTCGGCGGCCTTGATTTGGACTGTCTTTGTGGTGCGAACGATGATTCACCTTATGTCGTGTCCTGCTTGCCCAAGGTAGCTGTCTCGCAGGATTTGATTCGGCTGCGGACAGCCGCTGCTGCCGTGGCTAGCTTTTGGCTTCTACAGTTTAATGTTTGCTATCGATACGCTAGAAGAAAAGAAGAAGATTAGGACAAATTGGAACAAAAATTAATTAATTTTCCATGATTCATTTTTATACAAAACGTCGCTCGCGCTGTCATTCTGTCAAGACGGCGTCAATTGTCAGAAATAACTTCTCTAACGTCATATAAAATAGCATCAAGATGAAAGTTATTTTTAATATTCTTTTAAAATTGATTTTAAAGCAACTGCATTCAGCAGAAAATGTATTAGCAAAGGAAACCATAGTATTATTTCTGAAGTATTTAACACTTTGTAAACAGTGGATATAAATTAGAGTGAAGTTTACATAAATTATGATTTTACTAAAGCAAACATTAAAATTTTCTCGAAAAGGAAGCAACAAAATTCTCAGGTAATCTCACTGTGAACTTAATAATTTATTTGGAAAATTATTAAGCAATTGCTTCTGAATAAGCAATGTTCAAGGTCTGTGACCTTACTTATTCATGAATCGAGCAACAATAGAAACATTTACGGCAACTTAGTTAAATTAATTTGAAATGCTATACTTCCCCTTATTTTACATATTTTCTCTTAACATGTTTACTGTAGTGACTTGAAGATTGGTTGCAGGGCTGCAGAGTGTGGTTATGGGCTGAGGATGGTGCACCTCGAGATGAGCGATGTTCAACTGGCACCAATACTCTGACCAAAAGACTGCCGAATGAACTACTTATTTATATATTTTCAATGATTGACTTCGAGTCACTTCTGTCTGTAGAAAGGTTGTTTCGATGCAGCAACTCTGTCTTACACCATGTTTTGGATAACACTCGCCTAATAGTCTGCATTGAGAACTATGTTAAATAAGTGAGAGCATGTACCATTGTTGCAAAGTATTTTGAAGAATGTTTAAATTGCAATATTTTAAACTATATCCTCAAGTGAGGGCTTCCCTAATAAGTTATTTGCCCTAATTGACCCGCTTAAATAAGTATATCACAGGTGATAGTTGTATTTTTGATGACTTGTCACTGGCCCAATTTAAATTCTTGAGTTTCCGTAATTCTCTTATAGTACAAATCTGAAATGCTAATGGGAATTTTGTAATCACTTGCCTTTTGATAAGTTAAAAAGTTTAGAGACTCTTATTTATCTAATTTTGCTTTGACACAAAACAGTCTGTACAGTAGTTACAGTGCTCTAATTTAGTCAGTATTAATATGGAGAAAATGAAAAATATACCAGCAGACTTCCTAGAATCCTTACTTAAAACAAAACAATCTTCATTGAGAGCACTGCACATTTACGGAGACACATTGAATGATGACATCATGTGTTATATATCAAACTGCAGAGTATTGCAAGTCCTGCACATAATGACATGCAAAACATTGTTTGATTCTAGTTTGTTACATCTGTACAGGTTAAAGAATTTACACTCTTTGAAACTGCGCCATTCATATTTCTCTACTAGTGCTTTATTGGCATATTTTTCCAACAATATGTTTCAACATCTAACTTACCTGAGTTTGTCAAGGTGTCATCATGTCACCATGCAAGTAGCTAAAGTTATAAAAACTAGTGCACCTAATTTAAAAGAGCTCTCCTTCTACTTGTGCCCATTCATAAATGCTCCAGATTTTAATAGAACCGAATTAGAGAGAATGTTCAAAATCCAATTGCTGCTTGATTAGATTATCTTATAGATTGTTAGTATTACTAAAGCAGTTTAGGTATCCGTCCACCCAATAATAGCATTATTATAAAAAGTATTCATTATAATAGAAAATGTAATGGTATAATGGTCAATTTATATATGCATATTTATCAGAGTGTAGTTTTAAAATAAACTGGAATGCATTATAGTTTTGTATAAAGATGATGACCATGAATATTTAAATGTATGTATGTTGATATGAATTTTATTTCATAATTGATTTATTAGCTTTAGGTTGTGTTATGCTGGATGTGTAAACTAATTATCTTTTGATTAAAATAGCAACAATCAGTATTTTTTAAGCAGGACTTCATGCAAGTAGAACTTGCTAAGTTGTACTGGACTCTTTAACCACTAGTAAGTTGAGAGGCATTGTTTGGTTGTCTTAATTAAAATGTCCATACAGTGTCAGTATTTCCTTAAAAATGCCTTTGCAATTGTTTCGTTTTTTATATGCTGAAGGGAGCATACAAATTTTGACTTTTACAGAAGTACCTTAATCAATATACATACAATATTGTATAAAAATATATTTAGACTTCTATGTTTTTCTATTAATAGACAGGATTTGTTGAGTAGGTATTATCTTTGGTATTCTTTATTAATAATTAATGAAATAAGGTATTATTTCGATTGATTTCCGCCTCTCTAATGTTCTTATAACATGGTCAATTGAAATTAATGTGCCTTAACAATAATTACAAATATATTTGATTTGTTGAAAAAATATTAAAGGGTTTGTTATCTGCAAATTCATAAAAGAATTTTATAAGTGTAAGAAAGTTCATTTAAATACTTACCTTCAAGTCATTGTATGTTTTTAAACAATTTTTTTCATGTTGTGGTTGAATGTGGACATACTAAATACCTCAATAATAAAATTTTTATAAAACCATGTTGAAATTATAGTTTTTAATTTAATATTGCCTACTTATTGGATGCATACAATGTAATTGTGATGTAATAATGTAAAATAATTGTTTGTATTGTTTCACATGCACTATAAATTGTATTTTCGACAATATTTAATGTCTTTTCATTATTATAATGTCTTATTATATTTCTTTCCCTTTTGCTATTATTTCATACAGTGGCGTGCACTCCATATATGCGAATACACAGTGCATACCCCGTGCGTCCTGACAACTCGGAAAATCGCCAACATATTAAATGATTCCCACTTATTCGTCCATTTTCCCCTACAGATTTGAAACTATAGGTGATCTGCTGTCATCAATACGACTCAATTGACAAAAATGTAAATTATTTATTGTGTCTGCTATTAGTGTTTATTGTGTCTGCACTCACTGCTTACCCTACTCATAATCTCTGTCTGTGCACGCCACTGATTTCATACCAAGGATTATTAAGCCAAAATATTGCACTTGAAATTATACTAGACAGACATGGTCTCCATTAGTCTCCAAGAACATAGCTTTTTAATTTTATTTTTTGGAATGTAATATGTAAAACTACATTCCTAAAGAATTCCTTAATTTTTCCTTAAATTACAAGATTTCTTTTCCTCCACTCTCAACAATTTTTTTTTGAGACGCCTGACCCTGACAGAAGCAGTGTTGAAGGAAATTATTAACAGTAGGTAGTCATTATTTTCCGTCAACACAGCCCTGCCGCTCATCATCGAGGGACTGATATGCAGTTTCAAATGCCGCTGTAGCGACGCACGCTGTTGCGGAAAAAAATATCAAACGCCCTTGCGAAAAGCCATTGTACGGACTCGCAAACACGCTGTCCCGAAATACTTTTTTATATGTAGTACGCTGGATCGATAGTCACTATTTCGAATTCCATTGTTGTTACTAGAGTCCCTGTTAAAATCTGTCGGGAAATGGGAAGTAAGCTCACGACCTCGACGACACAATTACTAAAAATTACATAAGAAAATAAAATTTATAAAAAATGCTATTTCATAAAAATACTGTAGAGTTCATATGTGAAATTAACATAATTTAAAAAATAACGAATATTTTTTTTCCTATTCTCTTTATTCCAAATACTAGTCTAATCCGTCGTAAGTTACTGTGAGAAGTGAGCACTTAAATTTTACTTTCTTAGGTCGTTTTTAGTAAATGTGTCGTCGAAATCGTGACCCTGATTCCCGTTTCGTACTTCATATTTTTTTCGAAACAGTGTGTGTGCGTCGAGACTACATATCAGACCCGACGACAGTTGTTAGAAATCTCCCCGAGTCGAGTACTGAAACACAAATGTGCATAACACTCCTGTTTGGCCGATATCTGCAGTGTACATACCTAGACGACTTAATATCGAGCCTACCACCCAGTAAATATTAAAAAATTAGTGAACATCTTAATTTCCGAATAAACATGAAGTTATGTACGTACAAAAAGAGTGGCTCAGTCCTAAATGTAATAGAATATAGGAAGGTAAGTTATAATAAGTAAGTAATTAATTATCCATAGCAAGGCCCACCCTTTTCATACACACTATAATATTAATATCTATGGTAAACTCGGCCAATGCCGAGTTTTTCGTTGTCCGAGTTGACGCCTAAGCCTCCTAACAATTCACACAGCGCCATCCAGAGCCCCATTATGTACATTCAATACATTATTTAAAATAATTACCTACTTATTTTAATATGACAGAACGATTTTGATGCATTCGCAATTAAAAGATATTCATAATAATGCAACTTTTGCAGTGCGTCTTAACTTTGAAAGTTTAACTTACCTAACTTTTAAATCATTAACAGCTGAAACTGTAAGTCACTATGCATTTGTTAAATAAATAAATAAAATGCCTGGGCGTTTGACAAATCGGAGTAGACATATCTTTGTCATTATCAGGCGATATGGGCCTCGTGTACGAGCAGGAATGTTGTTATTCCAGCTCGATGGTCTAAAAGTACTGGCGGGAAGCTTTGGTTGTTAGGCAACGCCTCCCGGACCATAAAAGAAAATAATAATAAAATAAATAAATATATTATATTAGGATGAACATAACTCCCTAAGGAGCCTAGACGTACCTTGCGCCGGGACGCTAGGTCACTAGGGCCCTAGCTCAGCCTAACAATATATACATATATAAATATTAGAGCTTGCTCCCGGAGAGCAAGGGTTGCGTAGATACGGTAGGCAGGATATCAACCCACTGCCAGTCGCGCACTATGACGAGTCACGCGACTGATCATAGTGACGGCTAAGGGTGTCTTTGCCGCAGCGGGGAAATGAGACTCAACACGGACAGTTGAAATCTAGTATATTGTTATATTAATATGGTTTATATATCATTATTTGCTATGTACACATGTGAACGTATATCGCAGTGTGTATTTAGTACGGTGCTACCAGGTGTTACATTGTCATCAATGGAAGCACGACGGGCGTATGGCCTGATACATATTTACTGATATGTAGATTTTTTTGGTCTAATCTAGGGTCGGTAGAGTTAGGCCGTTTAGATTCAGAAGCTTGGCTCTACATAAGATCTGATATCTTTTTCTTAGGGTAAGCCTTATGTGGTCGCCTTGGCAACACTTTACATGAGTATTACTTACTCTTAGGAATATTAAAATGATTTGGAATAAAAGGACTAGGGGACCATACATAACCAAGAGGTTCTGTTGTGAACAACTTATGAACTTAGAGTGGATTAAGTTATAAAGTTTTATTAGAGGTGACGAGTGGGATTTTTTCAAAAGTAATTCCCACTCCTGACCGGGGGGGACAAAGCTATGGGTAATAAGCAGGAACGACCCTGTTAAACGCCGGCATTCAATGAAATGGCCAAAGAAAAACTAGCCATGTCGTTGACCGCAACGTGTAACCAGATAGCTGAACGTTGTTTAGTCATTTAGTTACATTTATTTGTCACTCATGTTTAATAATTATTTTCACCACCACTTTAATTTCACTTATAATTGCACAAAAGATGACTACTGGCACTGCAGTGGAAAAGGCACGACAAATTCGAATCACTTGGCTGAGTCTTGATCAGTCATTTCCAAAAGGCTAACTTTCAATACGCCAAGTTGTTAAACGTTAAGTGATTTTAGTTCAAACAACTATCACGAACGGCCTAGGCATCCAATCGGATGGCTAATTTAACCAGATGGACATATCGAACAGAAACTTTTTTTTAATCGTCTAGAATCCTGGCGGTTAAGATTAATATTATCTTTAAATAAGTTATAACGTCATTCTTTATAGATATTTAATAAATAATGTACAGTTGTGTATTAAACAAAAGGCTGTATGTTGATCTCGAGTGCGGAGCAGGGGTTGGTGAGGTCGAAGGCGGCG
Organism: Leucinodes orbonalis; assembly: GCA_019425675.1. NCBI lineage: Eukaryota > Metazoa > Arthropoda > Insecta > Lepidoptera > Crambidae > Leucinodes > Leucinodes orbonalis. Next base: position 36,740 of record PQWD01003753.1, read on the forward strand.
AGCACGTCGGGGTGCAGCACCCCGATGGTGCCGACCACCTCGCCTCGGACCACCACCTGGGCGCAACGGCCCGGGAAGTACGCCGGATCTGCAAATTATTTTTCCAATAAGGACAACCTGTGAATGTACCAGGCGGTAGACTCGACACTGAGTCGTCTAGGTAGGCACCGCAGTGCCAGATATCGTCCCGTGAAATTAGTGCTATGCACTTTTGTGTTCCGGGGTGAGGGCACTGTAGCTAGTGAAATTACCGTCTATAAGAGACCTATCATCTGTTGTTTCGGGTTAAGGGCACAGTGCGGCATTGATGGAGAATAATAACTATATCAGTTGTTGGCTATATCAATGCCGCTTTGTTATGGTCAAGCCTATCACGTACTATAAGGTGAGCGTCCTGAACGTTCTGTTCACTTCGTTACTTTTAAAAAAAAAGAATACGACGACCCATTTGGTGTAATGGTTAAGGTGTCGGATAACCAAGGGGTTTACCCGGAACCCTTATTCCGGGTTCGATCCCGGGCAACATTTGTGTGCATGAACTTGTCTGTTTGTCGGTTGTCGGTAACAAAGTAGGTGGCTCTTTGCCAAGTATCGGTTGCAAAGTCTAAGCGTAGTGTTGCCTCTTTGTCGTGGTTCTATAGGTTTCACTTCGGGGAGTGTGCGCAAATATTACATGATATTGTCCCGTCGAATCCTTTCTTTCATCGGTCAACCAGGCAGACGGTGAAGCGACATCCTTTATATTGGAAATGCCGAAGTATCGGACGAAGCGGTTTGAATTCTCATTTATTATCGCACTGTGAAACTGTGGAATTCATTACCAGCTTGTATTTGCCGAGGTGTACAATTTGGGTGTATTCAAATCTAGAGTAAATAGGTTTCTTCTAGGTCAGCGTGCTTCATCCTAGAGATCGTACCAATGATGTAAAATGTATGGATTCCTGATATACTCACAAAACAATCGAAAAAAGTGTTCCGAATGCAGTGACATCACACATACACATATTTCGAATACTAAATGTATTCGAAATTCGAAATAAACGAGTACAAACTGTATTCGCTTCGGCGGTTCGTTTTTGAGGCCCCGATGGCGTATCTACCTTTATATATATAGAGAATATCATAGTTACCATCGTGTTGTCGCAGATAGTATCCTTGGGTGGCGTGCCATGGCGTTCTCAGCTGCGCCATGAGCCGGTCGAGCAGGCCGTGCACCAGCTGGAACCCGCCCGTCTTGCCGCACTGCACGCCGCACAGCCGCCGCTCATTCCGCCCGCCAGTTTCTGACCAGATTGTTTAATATAATCATCATCATCAGCTCATTAAACGTCCCCACCGAGGGGCACGAGCCTACCCGTGTAGGGCGATTAGGCCTTAGTCGTATACGCAGGCCCAGTGCGGATTGGACGACTTCACGCAGAACCTTTGAATTTCTTCGCAGGTGTGCATGAAGGTTTCCTCACGATGTTTTCCTTCACCGTAAGAGCGTCGGATCGTACATATATTTTCGAAAATTTAAAAACACATTGGTACGTGTCGGGATTTGAACCTCAGCCCTTCCGGTAGGAAGGCGACAGTCCACACCATTGAGCCACCGATGCTCGTAAATATAATAATAATAAATATTACCTATGCTCGGAGTCTCTCTTAGGGATATCATTAGAAATGATTTAATCCGCAAGAGAACTAAAGTTACCGACATAGCCCGCCGGATCGGCAAGTTGAAGTGGCAGTGAGCAGGTCACGTATGTCGCAGAACCGATGGCCGTTGGAGCACACGAGTTCTGGAGTGCGAAAAGACTTGCGAAAGGTCGCTGGTGGAGGCTGGATGAGAAAAGCGGAGGACCGGGATATCTGGCGCAAAATGGGGGAGACCTAATACTGTGTCCAGCAGTGGACTGCGATAGGTTGAATAGATACATAAATAAAAAAATAAATATCCACTGACATTCACACAGCGCCATCTAGCCCCAAGTTAAGCGTGAAGCCTGTATTGTGGGTGGTAAACAACGGATAAACTTAATTGTATAGATTTTTTTTTGTAAATACATACATATTATACATAGAAAACACCCAGACCATTACAAACAGACATGTTCATGCACACAAATGTTTGTACTGCCCGGGGATTTAACCCGGAACCCTTGGTGTTGCAGTCGACCTCTCAACCGCAACACCAAATGGGTCGTCAAAAGATAGATAGAAATATTATTTATTTCCTCTTCATAATTGGGACCTTAATCTATTTGGTAATCTAGTTACATATCCCAATGCGAGAGAGGCTGGTGCCTGAGATCGGTTATGGAAACCGGTTTTACAGGACACCAGGCACACCCCTACAGGGAATAAATGTGTTACGAATTGACGTAATTAAAATGACATTAAATATGGCGACTGATGTGACGTTAGTCCACCATAGAGTATGACATGCGAATCGTCAAATTGCAAAGAGTCTAGTATGTTCTAGGTATTTCGCGAACTATGTAGAATGACGTCGACGCTTCGAGCTCAGCGGCCGGACAGGTATATAAGGCGGACCGACGGGTGCGCCGGCAGTCTTGTGTTCTACTCAAGAGCTAATGAAGAGCGAAGTACCTGCGACTACAAGGAAGAAGCGAGTGATACAGCGATATCTAAAGGAACGTCGAGTGTGATATAAGAGTGTGAAGAGTTAACGAGTGATTATTGTGCGTGCGTGAATTGATTTTTAGTGAGAGTGTAATTGTATTGGCAATAATTTATTCTGAACCCCCAGCTCGTAACAAATGTAATAGAAACATTCCCTACGAATCAGCCGGACGAATATAAACAAACCAAAAAACAAAAAAAAAAATGTTAGCAATGAAGCTGACTGGTAGTTGGTGGTCGCTAACGGTTGTCCTTCAAGGAATCAGACAATAGGAAATCTAGAGACTGCTTGCTCCCGGCATCCAACGGAAGAGAGGTATAGTTATATATTGTAACTCGAAGATATAATATTACATTTAAAGAATTTTTGGAAATAGTAATTCAAATTAATAATTAAATAAAATATTTAATTTAGAAATTTTACTGGATTGTCTGTAATGAAATAAGCGCCGCTTTAAAACAAATTACAATACACTTTCTACAATCAACTCTGCAAACTCCTTACCATACAAACTTTCCACCCTTAATTCCGACTCAGAAAAACAAAGTTCCTCATCACTTTCAAAAAAACATGTTAATCTGTCGTCACATTTATATTGCGTGATTTTCATTATTATTATTGACCTTCGTTTAATAGAAATAAGCACAAATAAAAATCAAAGTATAAGTTAATCACTTAGAGGTTAATTTTCTAGACCAGATAATTCTATTATATAAACATACCTGCTTTGGGATCATTCAAGACAACGTCGCTAACTTCAAAGAGCTTGACGGGCAGCGGCATCTTCTTGTTAGCTGCCAGAGTCTTCAGCAGACCTGGCAGCAGGGCCGTGCGCACTACCTGAAACTCCAGCGTCTTTGGTTCGATATATGCACCGCTGGCACATCCTCCATCTTCCTGCCCAACTTTGTCGAAATATCTTCGCGGGAACACTGAAAATAGAAAGACAGAAAGAAATCATTTATTTTTAGACATGTGTGTTGCAATAGAATAGAGAAAAAAACTTAAACAAGTCTACACTGCTGTGCTACGATGTTCTAAGTAATTGGACCCATTCAGCATGTGCCCTGGCCCGGTAATCGGATCCTGACGCTGATTTTCTGTGAGCCCTTGTGAGTAGGCGCACGAACAAGGTCACTCATCTTATTTCAATATAATATAATAGAAGCTCTCATTGATCAGTTGTTTATAATATTTAGTCAGCAGAAAACCTGCAAATTCAACCAAGATCAATACAAACAGACAAGTCCATGCTCACACATGTCTGTACCGGCCGGGGATCGAACCGGGAACCCTTGGTGTTTTTGTTTTTACTCTCTTACTATTCTTGTTTAATCGAGTGGAAAAAAATAAATTATATATAAATAGTCCACATACCAACAATATAATTTGGTAATACCCATTTGGTGTAATGGTCAAAATCAAATTAAACCCTTATAATCCCGACTAATGTGTAACCGTCGGTGGCTCAATGATGTGGAATGTCGCCCTCCTACCGGGAGGGCCGAGGTTCAAATCCCGTCACATACTAATGTGTTATCGAATTTTTGAAAAACATATGCACGTTATCCGACGTCCTTACGGTGAAAGAAAACATCGTGAAGAAACCTGCGCACGCCTGCGAACAGATTCAAAGGTTGTGCGTGAAGTCGTCCAACCCGCACTGTGCCCGCGTGGAGGATAAAGGCCTATACGGGTAGGCTCGTGCCCCTCGGTGGGGACGTTTAATGAGCTGATGAAGAAGAATGTGTTTACTAGGTGGTAGATTCGATACTGAGTCGTCTAGGTAGGTACCACCGCAGTGCTAGATGTCATCCCGTGAAACAGGAGTGCATAACGCACTTTAGTGTTACGGGCTGAGGGCACTGTAGCTAGTGAAATTACCGGGTATAAGAGACCTAACTGTTGTCTCGGGTGACGGGCGCGGCATTGATGGAGGATAATAACTGTCTATCAGTTGTTGGTCTCCCTTAATGCCGCTCTGTCATGGTCTGGCGTATCACTTACCATCAGGTGAGCGTCCAGTCTGTCCTGTACACTTATAATATATAAAAAACCCGTTTTCAAGCGCCGGCTGTAATATAGGTACCAGAGTGAATGTGAGTGCTTCAGTGTAGCCGGCCCGGGCGCACTCGTGCCTCAGCTGCTCCGACAGCTTGTTGGCCGGGGCCTGCGCGCCTGCCGTCTCGCCCACGCACACGCGACGGGGAATCTTGTTGTACCTGCATTCACCAAAACATCGCATATTTCTATTTTTTAACTGACTTCAAATAAAATTAAAACACTAAAACATTCTCCTGAATGTAACAAATATTTTACCGAAAACCGCATCGAAATTGCTCCAGCCAAACGCGAGATAATCGCGGACAAACTAACAGGTCTAACTGAGAACCTCCTTTTTTGAAGACGATTAAAAAAGGAGGTTCTTAGTGTGACCTGTTAGTATGGATGTAAGTAGTAGTATGTTACCTGGTAGTGTGTATGTTTGTCCGCGATTATCTCGCGTTTGGCTGAAGCAATTTTGATGCGGTTTTCGGTAAAGTATTTGTTACATTCAGGAGAAGGTTTTAGTGTTTTAATTTTATTATCATTAATTAATATAGTAACTCTGTGCTAACGCTAACTTTGACCCGCTAATCCGTTTATATAGGTGTGTTAAAACTGCCATATCTCCTAAGATATTAATTTAATTCGATTGATATAAAAGTATTTTTGTATTCCATTAAATACTTGTAATGAATATCGTATTTATTTGGATAAGAATTATTATGTTTATGAAAACACCGTCGCAAAGAATGCATTATTTATGTAATCTGTTTTGTATGTTATTATTACTAAACGAATAGACAGTTCACCTGATATTAAATTATACGTGGATTCCATTAATTTCCATAAACACACGAAAGATAATTTAAATTTTAAACTATCGCAGTTTAGTCCTGGACATATCTATTTAAAAATATCTATCAAATTGTTCACATATTCCTTCAAAGGAATTGTTTGTCGTAATAAAATTAAATAAAAGCATTTAGATCTATAACTAATAATGATGGTCTAAACTTAAAGACACGACCATTTCTGTGCAAGACGAAGTAATTAACATTCCACAAATTAATTTGGGTAATTGGAATAAGACATTTGCAATTACCATTGATGCATTTCAAGAACACTTATTATGAAACTAAAAGTTATGTACTTACTTTCAAATCCATTATTAATACTACTATTATAATAATGGTTTTGCACAGTAAAATCTGAGGTACCTTGTGGAACTCATAAAACAATGCCCCTAATGAGCATTTATAATTAACTAATTCAAATTACACTGTCTGTAGGTTATTCAAATTTTGAATTTTTTGGGGTTATTTTTTCATATTATTTTAAGTTATGTAAAATACATTAACTTAAAAAAATATGAAAACTTAAATACATATTTTAAAGAAGGAATATGCCATATTTTTATTAGCCACCACCGATCAACTCGGCTTAGTTACTAGTTAATTTCTTTATTATTTTAGGCAATGATTTGACTTTGACAGGTCGCCAGGTGTTCGATGGACTTTTTGTGACGGCCTAATTGGGTTATTGTAGGCACTTAACATGCCCATCGTGATCACAGCATCATCGTTGTGATATCTATACTAATATTACAAAGCGGAAGATCGCTCTGATTTAAAAAAATCTTTCAGTGTCAGCTTATTGATCGAGGAAGACTATAGATTAATCATCACGCTAAGCAAAATAGGAGCGGAGCAGCAAAGATTTTTCAGGAATGGGGATTTTTTCCCCTACAAGTTTCACAAAGTTTCCTCTTTAAAAGTTCTAAAAAAGTCCGCCACAGCATATGACTTTCTATCTTAGTTTAGCCCACTGTAACTATTTTTGCTATACAAATGTGTTCTAAAAAATGCATTATTTTGAGCATAGCATTGTATTTATATTTAAGTTGCATTTGTTGGATATGAAAGCTGTAAGTCTTCCTAAAATAAATATATAGTACAGTGGTATCTGCTCACCCGTAAGCGATCGCAATGTCCTCATACAGATCGCAGGCGTGAATGACGTCATGTCGCGTGGGCGGCACGCGAACCTTCAGGGCGCCAGACCGCGTCTCGCTCGGCAGCCCCATACGGGACAGAAGCTGACACAGGTGATCGCCGTCTTCACTGTTCACGAAATTGCGTTAATAAATACGGAGACTGACTGCGGGATTTGTTCGAAGTCGCTCAATAGGCTATGGAGCGATCTTTGCTCGGGGTCTCCCTTTAGGATAAAATTTGTGAGAGAGATATCGAGTATAACCCGAGAAGAGAAAGAAGATATTATCTGTAAGAGAACTATAGTTACTGACATAGCTCGCCGGATCAACAGGTTAAAGTGGTACTAGACGAACTCATCCACGTGGACAAGGCCAGTTTTTTGTAAATACATACATATTATGCATAGAAAATACCCACACCAATATAAACAGACATGTTCATGCACACATAAGATTGTACTGCCCGGTGATCGAATCCAGAACCCTTGGTGTAGTAGCCGATGTTTTAACCATAACACCAAATTGGTCGTCAATAAAACTAGTGGAGTATAAGTGCGACACATATTGCTTATGAAATAAAAATAGCCATAAACCTTATCATCAGCTCCTTAAGCGTCCCCACCGAGGGGCACGAGACTACCCGTAAAGAGTATATAGGCCTTAGTCGTCCACGCGAGCCCAGTGCGGATTGGTCGACATCGCGCACAACCTTTGCATCTCATCGCAATATGATTTATGGGTGAAGAAGCCCAAACCATGGAACATAATAGTTCAGCGGTGCCCAATCCATGCGTTTAAAGGCTCGTTGGAAGACATCCCTAACTTGACTCCTGAGGCGGCAAATTGGCTGGGGGAGCTGAGTGTGGACTTATAAGTAAATAAATAATAAATTGTGAAATATGTAATCGCCTAAATTATAGTCCGCCATACGATTAAATAAATCTCATCGCAGACGTGAGCAGGTTTCCGGATAATTTAATTTCAGGCGTCGGATAACGTACATATAATTTCGAAAATTCTAAAACACATTGGAACGTCATATGATAGAGTCATAAAAAATATAATAATAATAAGCGCGTAGGGACGTGACGACCCATCGCCCGCTGGTGAGTTTCACCAGTGCAGTCAGTCTCCGCAGGGCAGCTTGTGGCGAGCTGTTGGTGCGTAGCGACACCACGGACCCGACGGCCCCGAGAGTGCACACTGACCGTCTCCGGCCTCCGGAGTGGCCACCCAAGGTCAGGACTCTCACCTCTGGCTTGCCTTCATTGGCTGTCCAGAGTGGGGTTGCAAGAGCTACATGCTCGAGGGGTGGAAGTGAAAGATGCATAAGTCGCGAGTTGGTGCAGTTTGTCTGCGCAGAAAGCGGTGTACACCTCTCGACACCCCTAGCCGCCTGCGCCGATGTTGCGTCCCAGGCATTACGCCGCATAGTGGATGCCCATCTAGCGGGTAGCAAGTCACCGTCTGCCTTAATTTTCAAGATTGAGACATTTGATTTGGCAGGCGCCCCGCTGTCTCAATCAATAGCCCAGAAACTAGACCAGCAATTACCCCATCAATAGCCCCGATTTATTTTTTCTTTCCATATTTGCAATAGTCCTTGCACCAAGCGGGTGCTCGCTCTGTGTGTACTTCCATAGTGCAGGCAGAGCGAGCGGCCGCTCGGTGTACACATCACAACTCATTATTTTGTCTCACAAAGCCTCTACGTGTTGGACCCATGTCCCCACGCAAGCTTCAAAGGACCGGTCTATGAACCGTGAACTCCTAACAGAGACTACAAATAATAATAACAATTGACGATTCAAAAGTATCTGTAACAGATTTATTTGAATAAAGATTTTTTCTTTGTTTCTCTTTCGCGTGGCGGATTTGAACCTCAGCCCTACGGAAATAACATTGCAAATAACCTGATGCCGACATAATTGTTGGCCTTGTCCACGTGGATGAGTTCGTGTCGGTAGGCGAGGAGGCGAGTACAGCTGGTAGGAGCCGTCGGGCGCGTACTTGCAGCTGCACCTCGGTACGCGTTGCTGCAGTACTTGGAGAACATGCACACTATCGTGTCCAGCACCACTATTGCCTGCAATTGGATAATAACCTGATAAGCTGCATTGTCCAGTCATAAATAACCGAAAATTACAAAGATACATTTTTTTTGTTTTGTTTTAGTATATGTATTATATGTATAAGAGTTTAATTTTGAGGATCGTTTGTAGTTTCTTTTAACCTTCTTTGTTTTTTTTTTCTTTATAAAGTTTCATTATTTTTTATCGCACCTATTACTAATTTTCTGCATGGCCTTGTGTAAACTGGAAGAGAATGCCTCTAGCATAAGGAGTTTAAATAAATTTACAAAAATCTCAATAAGGTCAATAATATTTGTTTTCTTATTCTAATAAATTAATACCTATTATGTATGAAGAATCCAATAACACACCAGTCACTGCCTATCTGGTTCCTCCAGAACCCAAACACATTAATATAATATGAGAATAAAAATGAATTCCCAAGTCAAATCAGGGTACATTTCCAGCTATTAAATATAGGACAAAAATTATAATAATAATAATAATAATAATAATAAGCCCCTAAAAATCCAACACACGTCCTGATCGACCATCCGATCAGCGTGGGGGGCGGACACACGATTACAAAATTACTGGCGTGGCTAACGTGGCAAGGGTAACCCATTCAAAAATGGAGACCAGATCAAAAAAGAAATTGAGAGGACGCTCCCGGGGGTGATCGCCGGGGGCACACCTGGAAGCTGACGCTGGGTGTTTCAGCACACGACCGTCAGCGGTGAGCAGCTTGAACAGGCGGGCTCTCACCGGGGGTTACAACCCGAAAATACTACAGCCGACGACACATACTCAGATTTTGAAATTAGAAGTAATAGCCCAAGTGAACCTTACAGCCCGAGCACCGCCTCTTACAACCCCTCGGTACAATTATCACCACCATCTTCAGGCTTAGAAGGTCACTAACACCTGTTATGGATGTTGCGCGGGAGGCTAATGCCTTCTTACCCGCGTCCACCAAAGCAGGTAAACCTAGGGTACGCATGCAATGGAGCAACGAAGTAAACCTATTTATCATGCGTACCTACTACTACATTACTAGATTAGAAACAGACATGACCACGTACAGAAAAAAGTTGCATGAATATTTCACCCAACAATACCCCAATGTTAATGTATCAGAGCAAAGAATCTCAGATCAAAGACGAACAATAGAAAGAAATAAACTTTTAACGCAAGCGGTACTTAATAAACTAAAGATAGAAGTAAAACAGCTCCTTCAGGAAGAGGAAAACAGAGAATATGACATAAGAAATGAAATCAATACAGGACAAACGGCACAACCACAAACATACCCGTCACTATCACCCTTGACACAAACCTCCAATCAAACATTCTATGACACTCAAAACACAGAAACTCTACATGCAGCTACACAAACAGAAAGTATAAAATCACTATTAGAAAGCGAATCTGAACCTTTAACACCTACAACACAACCAATTTATGAGAATTCTATTATAGACAAATTTCGAATAAATTTATCAATGTACTCAAATATAAACCCAACACAAAGACCCAAATTACCAAAACTTAAATATTGTCCTAAATTATTTCAACTTATCGATATATTTAATCAACGTTTTCTCGATGAATTTATTTCTACCGATACAAACCTAACAGATATACATACTCTAGTATATTGTACAGCGTTCACAATTTCAGAAGAACTTAATTACAAAATTACTGAAAATACAAGGACTTTAAGAAGAAATAGAGAACACAAACCTGCATGGCAACACAGATTAGAGAAAGATATACAGAAATTAAGAGAAGATTTGGGACATATTACTCAGTATATTAAAGGTAATAGGTCCAGAAAGATAGTCAATAGAGTTGAAGTTTTACTTAAAAATAATATTATACATACAAGACACGAACGTAATAATAATAAACCTGAAGAGATTTTGGATACACTTAAACAAAAACTAGCATTAAAGGCACATAGACTCAAGCGATACAAGAAAGGACTTGAAAGAAAAACTCATAACAATATGTTTAGTATGAATGAGAAACAATTTTATAGGAATTTAAGAAAGAACACATCAACTGCACCAGAGAGTGCAATTGAAATACCAACAGCAGAAGTTTTGCAGGATTATTGGTCAGGCATATGGGAAGAACCTTCTCCACATAATATAAACGCAGACTGGATTGAAGAAGAAAAACTAAGATGGGATACAATTGAACCTATGGTATTTACTGAAATATCAGAAGAAGATGTCAGAGATGTAACCACCAAGCTACATAATTGGAAAAGTCCAGGTATTGATAAAATACACAACTTTTGGTTTAAAAAACTAACTTCTATCCACAAAACTCTTGCAAAAAATATAACAGATATTATATCTGGACACCAAAACATTCCCGAATTTATAGCTACAGGAATAACATATATGCTTCCCAAAAACCACTACTCTTCAGATCCCTCCCAATATCGACCAATAACATGTCTTCCAACAATATATAAAATTATAACGTCACTTGTAACTCAGAAACTAAATCTGCATGTAGAGAAATACAATATTATTGCCGAAGAACAAAAAGGTTGTAGAAAGGGACACATGGGATGCAAAGAGCAGTTAATCATTGACTCAGTCATACACAAACATGCTACATCAAAACATAGAAACTTACATTGTACATACATAGATTATAGGAAGGCCTTTGACAGCATACCACACTCCTGGCTAATACAGATCCTAGATATATATAAAGTCGACCCCATTATAATTCATTTCTTACAGCACATAATGTCATACTGGAATACTACATTACACCTTTATAGCCCACATGATAATATCACCACTAGACAAATAGCAATTAAACGAGGGATATACCAAGGGGATTCACTAAGCCCCTTGTGGTTTTGTCTTGCCCTTAACCCTCTTTCTTATAGATTAAACAGTACCCGAGCTGGATACCATTTTAAAAATAGGAATTTGGAAACAATAGTGTCCCATTTAATATACATGGATGACATCAAACTATACGCTAGAAATGAAAAAGAGATGAAAACACTTATAAATACAACGGTAGAACTCAGTCAAGATATAAATATGCAATTTGGTATCGAGAAATGCAAAACTATTCATATTATTCGAGGTATAATATCCAGCCCGGTGACTATACAATCTCAGATAATAATGCTATAACAGCAATGGGGGTTAATGATCTGTATAAATACTTAGGCTTCGAACAATTGAAGGGACTGGATCACACATCTATAAAACAAACACTTACTACAGAATATAAAAGAGAGTAAATGCTATCTGCAAAACTCAATTATCGGGTAAAAATTTCATTAAAGCCATTAATACATACGCAATACCAATTCTAACCTACTCATTCGGAATAATTAAATGGACTAATACTGATATTGATTACATACAAAGAGCAACAAGAACCATTTTTACTAAATATAATAATCATCATCCGAAATCTGCAGTTGAGCGACTCACTATCAAGAGGGAAGAAGGAGGGAGAGGGCTTATTGATATTCATTATTTGCGGGAAAAACAGCATCATACTCTAAAAACTCATTTTTTTAATAAATCTAGAACCAGTAAAATACATAAAGCGATAACGCAAGCCGATAATAAGTATACACCACTTAATTTACAAGAAAATAAAAACTCAGAAACCCTATCACATAATGAAGCCCAAAACAAGAAAATAGAAACTTGGAAACAAAAGGTATTGCATGGAAGGCATCCACACGATTTAGATCAACCCCATATTGACAAAAAGGCTTCAAACACATGGCTAGCGAATGGTTATCTATACCCTGAAACAGAGGGATTCATGACAGCTATCCAGGACCAAATTATCAACACAAAAAACTACAGAAGGTACATTATCAAGGACCCAACACTTACAAATGACAAATGCCGCAGATGCCATACACAACCGGAAACCATACAACACATAACAGGAGCTTGTACATCTCTTACGCAGACAGACTATACTCACAGGCATAACCAATTAGCAAATATCATACATCTTAAGCTAGCTCTCAAACACAATCTCATACAAAACTCAGACACACCATACTACAAATATACACCTCAGACTATTATAGAAAACGACCTTTACAAACTGTACTACGATCGTGCCATTCTTACTGACAGAACTATACATCACAATAGGCCTGATATCACCTTACTGGATAAATTAAACAAAACAACATACCTCATCGATATTGCTGTACCAAATACCCATAATATTAAAAAAGTCATTAACGATAAAATAATTAAGTATACAGAATTAAGAGAAGAGATAATTAGAGTCTGGAAACAGTCAAAAGTTTACATAGTACCCATAGTTTTATCGACCACAGGCGTTGTGCCGCATCACATTCACCAAAGCCTTAAACTGTTAAACCTTCCAAACAATTTAATTAATTTACTCCAAAAAGCAGCTATTTTAAATACTTGCCGCATTGTAAGAAAATTCATGCAACTTGATGATAACATGGTTGAACAAGATAATACACACCACACTTCTTAAAACTATTCACCCTGTAATTACTTGGTTAAAACCCGTATTACAGGTAATACCAGCCTATGGCTGTGAAAGAATATATCTGCCGATAATAATAATAATTCGTTTATTTGAACCAGAAAGAAGAACATAATTATTGCTATTTACAAAGTTTGTCGATAAATTAACAATTATATTTTGCTGCCGGTACTTAAAATAGGATTTACCTGTGCTATAAGTACCGGCTACCTTCCATTGATACATTATAATTATCAAACGTTGTACAAAGTAGTTGTTCTAGCAAAATAGAATTAACTAATATTAATTATAACTGACATTGAGTCGAACCTGCTTATCGGTGTGAGTTCAGGGTGTGTGTGTGTGTGTGTGTGTGTGTGTGTGTGTGTGTGTGTGTGTGTGTGTGTGTGTGTGTGTGTGTGTGTGTGTGTGTGTGTGTGTGTGTGCGTGTGTGCGTGTTACGCTTCATTTACTTATTTTAATTAAGTTTTCAGTTTCATCATAAGAAAGTTTTATGAGGTATTCAGTTAATATCTTTTTAAATTCATATTTGTTTTTCAAGTTAATATTTAGTAATTTATTTATTTTATTAAACAATATGTGCCAAGAAATAGTAAAACGCTGGCTGAATGACGTCTTACTGATGTTGCTACGAGAAATCCTGAAAGTTCTCATTGATCGCGTTGTATTTAAAGAAACAGGAAATACATTGTTGCTCTCTGAATATTGTTTCAGTACAATTTGTAATATAAAAAGTTGTCGGACTGTAAGAACTTCACAGTATTCAAAGAGTTCTTTTGTTGGAAATCGAAATGGTTTTCCCGTAGCCACCTTCAGCAAGCTCTTTGCGCACGCTCAAGCTTAATCAATATATGTTTATGGCACCACCCCAGGTAATATACAATAACCAATCAAGGACTGACATAACGCAAAGTAGGCAGTTTTTAGGATATGAGGCTCTGCAACTATTCGTAATTGTTTGATAACGTAAATAAGCTTGCGGATTCTATTGGATAGCAATTGGATGTGTGGTTCAAAAGTTAACGTTTCGTCTAGAACAATGCCTAAATATCGAATAGAAGAGACTCTTGTAGTAATGGGCAATTACAGTTATCACGATGTACAGTATGGTTATGGGCAGTAATATTATATCTAGAACAATCGAGCAGTTTGGTCTTCCTTATACTAAAAAGCAGATACTTCGATTTTTCTACATTCAGTGAGAGAGCATTCTCCGTTACCAGCTCATAACTTTCGAAAACCCAGTCTGAGCAGCTTTAAAAGTTTCATCCCAGTTACATCCTGTAAATATCAAGGCCGTATCATCAGCAAAGGTCACAACTCTTTCCATTGTCGATTTTTAAGTTGCACATTTCATTTATGTATAACAGGAACAGAGTTGGCCCGAGAATGCTGCCCTGCGGGACACCGTGTTTTACAGGAAGCGCATCACTGATAAACTCACCAATCTTTACTTGTTGGGTTCTATTTGTGAGATAGCTTTCAAGTATTTTAATTCTAAGTTTCTGATCCGACATTCTCCAGTTTAGCACATAGTTTGGGGACAGAGACCGTGTCAAACGCCTTCGCGAGATCTAGAAATAAAGTTATGCATTTTTTACCATCATTTAACGCATTAACAATATGGTGAGTTAGATCATGAACCGCGTCATTTGTATTTTTTCCATTTCTAAAACCGAACTGTCTAGGTGAAAGAAGATTATTTTTTTCTAAATAACTCTTCAGGCGATTGTTAATAATCTTTTCAAAAATTTTTGATAGCGCCGGCAGTATAGAAATAGGGCGATAATTATTTACTCGATCTCTATCCCCAGTCTTGTGTATGGGATGAACTAGTGCTTTTTTAAGTACATCTGGAAATACACCTTGAGAAATGCACATATTAAAGAGATACACAAGTGGACTCAGAATCTTATCTTTATGGGTTTTAAGAAAATGAGATGAAATGCCATCTATACCAGTTGCACAATCACTTCGCAGAGTATTAATTATCTGGTCTACTTCCAATTCAGTGGTGTGTATGAAACCAAAAGAGTAACCAGGGCAAGGTAAAGATTCGGAAAAAACTACATTTTCTGTCTCAGATTCAATCAAACTATCAGCTATATCTCTCCCAATATCAATGAAGAACCTATTTACTCTATTAACAGACTCATCAGGATGGCCTTCCTTAATTAGGTCCATAGGAATGTTGTTGACCTTTCCAGTGTTAGTTACTTCCTTAATAACATTCCATAATTTTCTGGGATTTGATTTAGCCTTAATAAATTGCTCTTTTTCGTATTGCAGTTTTAAATTTCTTATCAAGACGGAACAATAATTTCGGTATCTTTTGTAAGTTATTTTAAGAATATCATTATCTGGTGTACGTTTCATTTTTCTATACATTCGATCTCTATTTCTCATGCATCTTAAAATTCCTGGTGTTATCCAAGGCTTAATTATTTGAAGTCGATGTGGAACATGATACGAGTTAGAACACATCCGTATCGCCCCACTTAAAGCATTACTAAAGAATTCAAATGCGCGATTTGGGTCTGAGTGTTTATACATTAGTGAAAAGTTCATATTTTTTATTTCTTTTTCCAATGCCTGGTGATCAACCTTAGTTTTTATGATACCCGTGGACTTCATTTTAATATTTTTCAAAACCAACATGACTGCGTTATGATCAGTTACAGTGGAGTCGAGTACAATGGTAGTTGCCTCTAATTTTGTCTTTAGCAGAACATGATCGAGGCAGGTCGCCTGGTTTCGAGTGGTAAAAGTATGTGCTGGAAGCAGACCATGACTTGCCGATATAGTAAGGTAATCTAGCGCATCATTACCATTATTCTTATCAGATATATCGATGTTAATATCACCAATGACTAATGTATTAGTAAAAGATGAGTTTTCTGTTAATGCTTTATCTAAGGAACCTAAGAAATATGTAGTATTTCTCTCTGACGGGGGTCTATAAATTGCTAGGATACATGTATGGCTAGAAATTTTAATCAAAAGACAATTAGCATCTGAAAATTCGATTTCACGAACACAAAGGTTTTCGATGCCTTTTCTAACATATACTACTACTCCATCACTCTTATTAATCATCTTGCTGGTGCTGTAGTAGTCATAGCCATCTATATTAGGAATAATGGGATTACACGACAGCCAACATTCAGTGAGGACTATTATATCCTGCACGACCGAAATTCTAGCGAGTAATGAACTAAAGCTGGGCATGTTTGCTGATATACTACGTATATTTTGCGTCATTATTGTAATGCAGTTATTACCATTAGGCATAAGGTTTTTACAAGCTTCGGGTTCACAATTATATGAACTAGAAATACTAAAATTATCAATTATATCTATGTTATCTAAAAACACTGTAAACATAAAAGGAAAAATTGTACTAACTGTTTGCGACTGTCATTCCAATAGTTAAGCACAGGAAAACTTTCTTCGGTCTGCACATGTTCAAGTCTTTTAGCCCTATTTGTACGTGTAAATGAAGTCTTGAAAACGATAACGTGTGAGTGTGTTTTAATATGGGGTGTGTATGAGTTTTGTTTAGAACGATTACAATTTAGTGGCAGGTTCTTATGAAAGAGACTATGCTAATTTTCTGTACTAAAAAGAAAACGAAACTATGTCTATTAATGAAACTGGTACAAATATAAAATAATGTATAAAAAGATACGTTAGAAAAACTTAAATTTAAATAACCTGAACTACAGCTTGTGAGTCAGCTGCTAGACTTCAATTTTGGGAGATCCGCTTCTGAATCCAAGCGTATGGGAGTAATGCCTTCTGCTTTTCGAAGATAGACCGTTCCTTTTGAAGTCCAACAATATGAATATCCATGTTCACGTGCAAACTCTCTGGCAACAGAAAATAATTTCTGGGCTTTAAAGGTTAGATTCTCTGAAATATAAACCGGCTTGTTAGAGTCCTTCATCTTGAGATGCCCTGTGTTCAGCTTATCTCCCTTTGCTCTTGTTTTGTTAAAGGTCTTGACCGCCTGTAGAAGCCTCTCCTTTATCACCATGCTATTTAGCTCAACGATCAATGGTTTATGGGTTTCCTTTTTAGATGTAATTCTATACACATCAACTATATCTCGGTTCTGCAAATCAACACCTACTGCGCCAGCCAGATCCTTAGCGAGCCTACACATTTCGTCCTTGGTTTCGGCTTTACTGGAATCCTGCGAAACGGTAGGGAGATTACGTATCTGAAGCCCTGTTGACTTTATTTTCCGCTCCAAGACCTCAACCTTAGTTTCCAGCATTGAGATATGTTTTTTTTCTTGTTTCCTTTCGTCTTCAATTACGCGTAGTTTATCAACTATGCTATCATATTTATCGGACAAAAATTGTAGGCTCGACTTCAGCTCTGAATTTAGTTGTTTCAGCTCTTCAAAACGTTGCTCCACTGTATCAGACAAGGACGAAAACAGCCCTCTCATTTCTGACCTCATCGTTGTGATCTCCTCGTCATCCCGCTTGCGTTTTACACGTACAGCAATATTACTACTTTCGCTACGCTCGGGTTGTGCATCCGATTCACCTGACTGTGGCGGGCGGGCGCTTGCAAGGGGAGCGGAGGAAGGAACTTTGGTTGATTGTGGAGAGCGACGCAAAGGCATATTGAATGTTAGTATTAAGTACTAGGCAAGCAGAAGTCGTAAGGAATCATCCAAAGCTTCAGGGGTCAGCAAATTGGTCGCCGATCGACGATTTCATACAAGATTTCGTTCCGCCAGCCTAACTTGACCCTTCTATTGTATGGTGTTATTGCGGTTAGTAGTCACACGGTGCAATATCGTGTCGTCCTTATTTGACTTCAGTATTCTGCGGCAACGGTACGTTATACTTGTCACTGTTCCATAAACATGCAAGCGACGTACCTTGAAGCAGATCCTTGTCTGTATGACGTCGAGATATTGTCGAAGTTACACACTCCTACTCACTTCTGCACTCCTATTATTCTAGATGAATTTAATTTGAATAAGATTAAATTATGATTTAATTGTGCTAGGAAGTTTACTTAAATACGTCTGAACTGTACAGAGGTCCGAGGGAAGGATGATAAAAAGAAGACAAAAATTATACAAAGGTAAATCTTGTCTTACCTTTGTAAGATCTGTTGCTGTACATTCAATGAATACATTCTTAGTGTTGAGCGTGATCTTTGAGTGATCACCGTTGATAATAGGCGGCATAGAGAGCACGACGCCATTTTTGTCTTTGATTACCGGATACACCGGGCTGTCCCTTATGATCGGTAAGTATTGCTTCAGCTGCGCATGAGTCTGTAGACAATTAGAATAAATAAGTTAATAGTAAGATATTTGAATCAAGCACTCATACACGAATTTGTTGTGTGTACATCAAACATAATCACATAGACAAGGTACTAATTAAATAAATGAAGTCACTTTTTATTAATTAATCTAAAAACTTATATAAGAGCAACTTTTTAAATCTAGCTAAAAATCTTACAAAAATTTTTTTAAGGCTCTTCTCGAAAATTCTACTTTTCTGAACCCGAAGTAGAGTCATTAAAATATAATAATAACAATTGACTATCCAAAAGTATAATAGTACTGTAAAAGATTTATTACGATTTTCAAACTTAAACTGTCTCTAAACTGTCAAATTAATGTTGTAAAAATAATTTACAACAATTTGGCCTAGCGCATTAATCTGATGAGGACTCTGAAGGCTTTATTGGGAATTTTCATTTCTTACTTTGAGATACTTTTAATTATTTACTGCTAGCATAGATAATATATATACTAATAAATTATTGTAAAGCTATGTGTAGGTAAATGAAAAACTGTAACCACTGATATAAAAAGATTAAAAGAGTAACTCGAGTCTCTTCTCGAAGATCCTACTTATTCTGAACCGGTGGTAGTCATAAAAAATATGATAATAATAACAATTGACGATTCAAAAGTATTTGTAACAGATTTATTTGAATAAAGACATTTTCTTTCTTTCTTTCTTACTATAAGACTATATGAGTGATTATACCTAAATTTAAACTGAGTAACAAAACAATATGTTACCAAAGTTATTAGCTCATAACCTCTACGTCACAACTTATTTTATGTCTCCCCTATTGTTTTTTCAGTTCAGACTGTAACTCGCCATGCCGGCCCACTGCGGATTGACGGGTCGTCCAGTATCGTTCTCTATTCGGCAGGAATGGCACCTATCTGTCATGGCTCGGATCACATAAGATGTATGTGACCCTTACATTCGCAATGATACATCATACTGATTAGTTTCTATATGAACATTTAGTTTGCACAAAGAGTTAGCAGATAGCAGGACACAATACAATTATTGTGCAAATGTATGCTTTACTATGGACATTTTATTTCTAAATAATATTATATTAACATTGTGTCTCACAGAATACAAATCCATGAGTTGAGGCGCAGTCATCTCTGCCTGCTGGTTGAGCGGCTTGAACTTGATGTCCGCCGGCGGCAACGCGTCATACACAAACGGACCTTGGACCGTGTCCAAATCGTGAGTGCCAATTGCCACCAGCGTCCTCTTCCTGCAAATATTCTGATGTAGTTTGTCCTGCAATTGACATAATATTATATTTATTCAAATTCAAATTCAAATAGCCTTTATTTCTGAACTTACATCTTAAAACATTACATGAAAATAGCTTACAATTTTTTATAAGTAAAATGACAATTATAGACAATACATTACTATTACCAACCAATTTGCCAATCAATTAATAATTCCATAGTAAATTTCAATCTTAATAAAATTTGAAAATGTCATTATATAATTAAAAAAATTGATAATTAATTAAAAAAGTACATGCATTTCATTGTTCATTTCATATAAGTCACACAATTAATAATGGAAGTCAATAAATTTTATCATAAAAAATAAGTAATTGTCAAAATAAAAGTTTATAAAGCAATGTATTGAAGTTTATAAGTCAATAAAATCTCTTAGTTCAGTGTGCCTCTCGGCAAAGGCCTCCTCCAGTAACTTCCATTGTTTACGGTCAAGGGCTACTCGGCGCCACAAAGGGGCTGTTATTTTAATTTCGTCTTCCATCGTCTAGCTAGATGGTCTTCTCTAGCCCTTTTTCCATCTCTGGGATACCAGTTTGTCACAGTTTTGCTCCATTTTTCCAAGTTGCATCTTAACATATGTCCAATACATCTCCATTTTAGTAGGTCAATTCTTGTTATTATATCCATTACATTTGTTTGTTTTCTCAAATCTGTGTGTCTTATGCGGTCTCTTTTATTTACTCCTAATATGTTTCTTTCCATAGCTTGTTGACACATTTAAAGTTTCTCTTCATGTAGTTTATTAAGTGACCAGGTTTCACAGCCATAGGTAAGTGTATAGGGAGTATGTTGGTGTTAAAAACTTTTCTCTTCACCGCTAGACTTAAATCCTTATTCTTCATCACCTCTTTCTGTTCTGTTTGATCTTCGAAAG
Source organism: Leucinodes orbonalis (assembly GCA_019425675.1). Classification (NCBI taxonomy): domain Eukaryota; kingdom Metazoa; phylum Arthropoda; class Insecta; order Lepidoptera; family Crambidae; genus Leucinodes; species Leucinodes orbonalis. The sequence goes on from PQWD01003753.1 coordinate 57,497, forward strand.
ATATAATTTGGCCTAGATAGGTGTACTAACTGATGTACTCAAGGTGAGTCTCATGTAGGAAGAAGAAATGAGTTGGTCATTATTTTTGTTTTGGCGGTATTTAGGCCCACTTTTTGACTCTCTTTCGCTAACTGGTTGATCATACTGATAAGAACGAATGGGTCCTCTTCGAAAAGCACCAGATCATCTGCGAATCGAAGGTGTTTCAGCCGTCTACCATCAAAGCACAGGCCAACATTGTCCCAGTATAGGTTTTTGAACTGCAGAGAAAAGTTTTGGCGATCGCCTACGGATACGGCTCTTTGTATTGGAAATTCATCACCTATTTTTTCCAATTGTATATTGGCTTTGCTATTGAGGTAAATCATTTTGATGACATTTATGTATTCCTGGGAAATTCCTTGCTGTTCTAGGCTTGTCCATATGTAATTATGACTTAGAACTCTTAGGGTATATATATATATATATATAGAAGGTAAGAAAATGTATGACTGTTTGTTTTCTAAATAAATTAATTAAAATTACCTGCAAGTCTATGAAACTGTCATATGATTCCTTTGTAAATGTTATTCCTTTAAGAACTGCTGCTACAGCATATGGCCTGACTTGTGCTGTGGCTGGTGTTAAGTGCAAGGAATAGCAGTCTTCATATTTGATTATTTTATATTGTGGTGGTGATTTCCTGGAAAATATTTTGTAATTGTAAATTAATTTGGGATGGATAATAATGAGTGTAGATCATTTTATCGAAATTTAGTAATATCAGTAAAGGATGAGGCTGGATAAAGAAAGCAGGATGTCTAGAGCAAAATGCAGGAAACTAATGGTCAGCACTGGATTACATACTTATAAATCTTATCAAAGCATTGTGCACACATAAAACATGGTACATGAACATTAACTTCACAATATTTAATCATAAAATATACTTACTTTCCTTGGAATACAAGTATTCCATCTACAAGCCCTTCTAAGCATAACAGGTCATATCTATTAGCAGGTATATCAATTCGATATAATATCTCTTCAGAAACTCCTGCCCCCGATGGTCCCCTTGTTCTTTCATTAGCATTTGTTTCTCAGTAGTCTGAAAGGATAAATAATAAATTACATCAAAATGTTCATCAATATGTACAAGTAAAATAATAGTTATTACAATGATAAATATTGTAAAACGATAACATAAATAATATAATGATATGAAAGATGCTAACAAGTTATTAGTGTGTTTACTCACTATGAGATTTTAATATTAAATAGTCAATTTAAATTTATTAAATAATGTTTGAGTAGTAGGTAAAGTATTGTTTATCTTTGAAACTTACCACTTCATCCAATTCCAAACCAAATTCAAAACAGAGAGTCTGAAATTCGTCATCACCTAAAAGTAAAGTGGTTATTAATTCTTAAAAACCCTAATCTGTGCAAAATAAATAACTAAGTAGATAATAATTAATATTACTGTATTTCCTTCCTAAAGCTGAGAATAGAGCGTCGCGATTTACAGATATTGTAGGCATTTTTCTAAAAGAAACCCTATAAAAACCTTTATTTTGTTTCCGTAAAAATAATTTAAATATTAAAAATCGTGAAAGGGTTAGAGGTTATAAAATGGTTAATGTAAGTCTGTCAGTATGACAGCCAGCTTTCACAATTCACGACTGACACACGTCACAAAAAATATTTTTATAGTAAAATAGTAATGTTCCGTTCATAGATTAAAGATAAAATATAGGAAGCTTATAATAATGTGAACTAGCTTTTGCCTTTTTTTTTTGGCTTCGATCGCGCTTAATTTGAGGTCACTAACACAGTTCCCCCTTTCCGGATGAATAATAGTTTTAAATTATAGAACCTGCATCAAGGCAGGTAGGAGTCACAGAAATTACCATCCCAATTAAGATAATTGGCCAAGTGCGTGTCGGACTCACACGTGGAGGGTTCCGCAGCAGCAAGTAACATGAAATAAAATTATTTTTATTAACTGAGGCACCTTCTACAGCTTTAATATGAAAAAATAGTGGTTCACCGTTTATGACGTATAAATAAAAACCTACACACCAGAAATTGTTCAAACTACATTTCGTTGTTAGATTTTATAGTCAAGTACATAATATATTTTTTTCGATTTTATTAACCCCATAGTTTAGAAATTAGAGGGCACTTTTTCTCACACAAGTGTCTCTCGCGTAAACTATTCAATTTATAAAAAAAATATATTAGAAAACTCAATACCATTTTTTAAGATCTACATATTGATACCCTACACGTGGGGGTACAATGAAAAAAAAATTTGAGTTTCAGTTCAATGTATGGGAAACCCTAAAATATATATATTTTTTTTTCAAGTTTCTTATTAAAACCTAATTGCGGCTCACAGAATACATAAACGAATAAAGTTTGAATAGTGTAGTGCTTATAGTTTCGGAGAAAAAAGGGGTTGAATTATTCGGATGGACGAACGGGCAGAAAGACAGACTTGACGAATCTATAAGGGTTCCGTTTTTTGCCATTTGGCTACGGAACCCTAATAAATGGGTTTAAAAAAGGCAAGGTGTTTTTGGGTACCAAATGTTCTACCGATTTAGCTACCCACTTATCTTGAAAACTACGAAAATTCTCCATAAAATTTCACCACTTCTTTTAGGGATTTCGAGGCCTATTTCGGAAAAAAATACGTACCAATACCATTACAAAATGCCAATTACAATTTACTGCTGGCTACTGTCAATCTCCGTCCCTTTAACTATCTCCATTTTAAAAAAACACGCCATCGTTTCTTTTCCAGACAAACAACCGGACTTTAATTTTAAAATCAAACCAATAGAAAAAAATATGTTTTTCCGTCTTCAGCTATTATAATTGCGGTAGGTACAGGTAGTATGAAAAATTACGATAGGTGTGCAATTTTTGAATCCTGAAAAACATTTTAACATCCGTATAAATGTAGTAAAAGCTAGGTTTTAAGAAATTTTTTGATACCATTTACGTCAATTTAAATTTTACGTTACCTACTTTAAAATAATGAGGCATTGCTATAAGATTTTTCTAATGTTTATCAGGGTATTCTATTTGTATTCTAATACGTCTGTCCAGTGTTGCCACCTTAGCCCTTTTAGGGAGAGATGTAGCCTTTATTTATTTATTTTATTTATTTCATGAATTCACATAACAACTAACAGTTTCCCAATACGTCATTATGGCATACATAGAAAATTCAACTAACATGGTAACATTGCGAAACATATAAAATTTGTCTAGTACATGGATACAATAATAATAAATGGTCATTAATAGTCAACAATACATTATAATTACGTCAAATTATTAATAAAGTTAGTATGTTTTTTAACATGTCAGATAAAATTGATATTAAAAAATATGAATTATGGAATTGGAATTTACAATTGGAATTATTTAATATTACACATTATTTACATAAACCAAGGATATTCTACAAATTTGGGCAAAGCTGTTAGCAAATACATCAATTTCAAAGTGTTGAGCGACCATATCACCAATAAGGCATAGAGCGCGAATTGTAGGTGTGTGAGCAGCGTACTTGGTGCGCGTCTGGGGCCGCTGTAGTAGCCACCGTACCCTCCTCATCCCAACTCAACTGATTAGGAACTAGGAGTTCCACCTTACCTAATATCATTGGGCTATCTATTTTATTGTGTATTATAGATATGTACACAATAATTATTTGCATTGCTCACCGGGATTTGAGAGTGCCAATTCCTACCATTTTAGATACAAATAAGGATGGGTAGTACCCATATTTCCTCTGATATAACCAACGTGCGAATTTACGTTGAATTCTTTCAATCATTATAATATATTTATGTACATAAGGATCCCAGACAATAGCACTATATTCGAGTTTGCTTCTAAATAAGCATTATAAAGAACTATAGCAACCTCTAATTTATTAAATTGAGATGCAGTTCGTATTACAGAACCAAGCATATATGATCATGGAAATCTAATTTAGTGTAGATGTTAAACCTAAGTCACGTATTTCACTTACCCATGCTAAGGGTGCGTCAGATAAAATAATTAACATTAAGCGGATGTCGTTTTTAACGCAAATAAAAGGTTATTGACTTTTGACTTTCCTTTAATTAAACTCCATTTTAACTATTTCGCTCGAAAAGGGCCAAAACATGAAGTTTTCGCCATGCTTACAACTACTTTCCCGGCTACAGGTACATTTCTTTAGTATTTATTCTCAGCGCTCCATCAGTAAAAAAGCTTTATTTGACAAGACGAAGACACTACATAACATTGTACATACACATTTTAAAGAAAAACAACAAAAAAAAAGACAAAATATGATAGTGAGCAGAAAAGTTAAACAATGAATAAAATATTTACAATGAGAGAGAGATAAACAAATAACAAAAAAGAAAGTTAATAATGAAAAATAAAAAAAAAGAAAGTTAATATGTACAATATCTATCAAGTTAATATAATAAAATAGCAGTATCCTTCCTGTCAAAAAGGTCTCTGCCTCAGCATTGGCTGCCTTGCATTGTTGGGATTCAACACACGGCAGCGCTGATTTTCTGGTAGGACCTTGGTGACGACGAGCCAAAACTGGAATCAGACTTATGCAATTAAGATAAGTACTATAAAACCCATTTCACAACATAAAATACATATTAGTATAATACATACATACAATAACAATAATTTATGAATATTATGATTCTTAAAAAAAAACCTAGGCAATAATATTGTATATAAATAATGGCATATATAACAGTACATATAAATATATTTTTTGTTGCATACCAATACACAAAGCTAAACACAATTAATAATTTATTAATAAATATATCGTACTTGGCTGTACAGCTCTGGTTGCTTTGACATAGTCTGTGGAAAACCCATCTGTAATATCAACGGGTCCCGGCCACAAAAAAACATATTTTTCGGGCAGAAGCGTTTGTGGTAGAATTTACCTAATGGATATATATAAAAATTACGAAATTTACTGAGGCTGGGCTACAGCGCAACACGCCTTTCTCGCTGTTTCATCGGTCAAGATGCCGTTATATTTTGTTTTTTAGTCACTAAAATTTTTGTCCGCATTTTTGTACGGAAATTCTTTTTTTTAGTCATTAAAGATTTATCTAGCCCGATCTAGCTTTTTTTATTCCTCCGAGCTTTCAACAGCCCCATTTCTAATACTAAGGTGGCAACACTGCATTTGTGTAACGTAATGTATGAGTAAGACAACATCCCGACCGAGGTGCCTCTCTTTTTTTTGGGAAATGAGTAACGGTTTTGATGTTCGTAGTTGGCGCTTGGATTAGTGATATGCCGAATCAGCTATTTGTGGTATTCTAGTATTTAAGTACTCATATAAGAAAGAATCGAGTTAGTACTCGAGTCATAATAATAAATCCGAACATCATAAAGTACTCGAGTGAAAAATAGCGTTTTTAAAGAAAAAATTGGCTAATCGCGAGTCGGACGTGGAGGGTTCCAGCAAGCAACATAAAATAAAATTATTTTTATTTACTTAGGCACCCACTTCAGCTTTCTCTCTTCAACCTATCGCAGTCCACTGCTGGACAAAGGTCTCCCCATTTTGCGCCAGATATCTTGGTCCTCCGCTTTTCTTTCCTGCCTCCACCAGCGACCTTTCGCAAGTCGTCGGTCCATCGGGTCGGAGGGCGTCCTATGCTACGCTTGCCGAGACGCGGTCTCCACTTCAGAACTAGTCTGCTCCAACAGTCATATAATCGGTTATACAACAGCTTTAATATTAATAAATAGCGGTTCACCATTTATGACGTATAAAAAAAAACTACACACCAGAAGTCGTTCAAACTAAATTTCGTTGTTAGATTTTACATTACATCGTATATTTTTTTCAATTTAATCAACTCCATTTTTTAGAAATTAGAGGGGGGCGACACACTTTTTTCAACTTTGGAAGTGTCTCTCGCGCAAACTATATATACCCCACATGTGGGGGTACGATGAGAAAAAATGTTGAGATTCATTCAATGTATGGGGAACCCCAAAATTTTTTTTTTAAAGTTTTTTATTAAAAAGTAATTGCGGTTCACAGAATACATATACATACAAAGTTTGAATAGTGTAGTGCTTATAGATTCGGAGAAATAAGGGGTTGTTATATTCGGACGGACGGACAGATAGACAGACAGACTTGATGAATCTATAAGGTTATTTGCCATTTGGCGACGGAACCCTAAAAATGAAAAAAATGTATATAAGTATGTTTTTTCGTTGTTTAGTACCCATATTACAGGCTAAATGCTTAGTTTGGGTCTAGATAGCGCTGCTGCTATCTTTACTGATAACTAAATAAGGTAATCGACTTTGTGAATATTCTATTGATTTTAACTACAGTAAGCTTTCTACAGGAGGATTGGATTGAAACATTTGTATTTCCCGCTGTCATATTGATATTTGTTTGATAAATAAACATTTTAACACAAGCAACACCGCATAAGTCACGTGACATCAGTCTGGTTTTGCAAACGGTGAGTGGAGTGCCTTGTCATCAGTCCTTTGAGTTTTTGGATGATTTTCTTTGGAATTTTTATGCAAAGTGAGTAATTTTATGGAGAAAATCAATTGGTTAGCATCTAATTCTATATTTGTGGTGTTGCTATGTGAATGAGTGTTGTGCTTTTATATGACGAAACTGTACCTTGTTCCGTGACTAGTGATATGACGCCATTTTCTTCGTGAATGCCAATTACTAAATTCTACAATATTTTCTTTGTTTCTGCTGTAAGCTGGGAGCTTACTAAATAAATGGATATTACTCAAGATACAAATGCATGTTCTCAGGTCAATAATCAAATGTATGTTCTTATTTACCGTCTTTAGTAAAACACCCTATTGTATCATTATTCAATACGCATTTTTTGCATTAGACTACTACTTTGAACTGGGAGGTATACCAGCGTAGCTTTTACCTTTTCTAACGATTTTATTGAGACTTTCTCCTTGCATGAACTACTATTAACTTTAATTTCATCCCCAATTTGCATTCCATTTGTTGACGCAATTGCTTGTATGGAAATGCATGAAGATTAACACTTCCTGTTCTTTATACCAAATTAAAACAACGTGGTGAGTTTTTTTTATCATCGGAACCTGGAAATTTCTATACAGAAATAGTGTTGTTGGTCAATGGTAGTGTTACACAATGCAAAATATGTTTGTTTGTATTTAACTTTGATATTTGTTTTTTTTATAATTTGTTCAAAGTAATTAATTAATGCTATCATATCTGTAATGATAATCATGAATTCATTTCAAAATGCAGTTCTTTTTTTTACAATGGTATTTTTGATATGAAAACAGTAAACACCCATACCAAACTACCCTCAAAATGAGTGCTCAAATATATTTTAAATATGTGTCAGTTAATTGTATGTTTACTGTTTACTAAAACATATTGAGGACAATGACATACCACAAAATACATGGTGTAACTAAATATTGTTTTTGCGTTGTAATATAATATATAACATTGAATCTAGTAAATATGTATGTATATCTCTTTAATGCCATGTTTAGGTATGTTGTACTATATTGATAACAAAAATGCGGCATATAAGAGGTTCTTATTATCTTAAAGACCAAATACTTATCCTAAATTTTGCAGACAAAAGGCTTTGTGGAAGTGGTATTTATGTTTCGAAAACCATTTTCTTTGTTATCTTTTGTACAGACGATAATAAGTCTGCTTTGTTATAACCTGATACATTTTGCAATCAAATGAACTCTTTGTAGGAAAAGATAATTCTAAATGTGTTTGTTCATGTGAACAGTAAATATATAAATATAGTTAAATCATCTAATCACAGGTCATTAAATAATTGCAATTAGAAATGTTTATGATACTAATGTGTATTCATTCATTGACAACCCATGTGGTGTTATGGTTCATCTACAAGGGTTCTGGGTACAAACCTCAGGCAGTGAAAACATTAGTGTGCTTGATCATGTCTGTTTTTATTGGTCTAAGTATTGATATGTTTGTACTTACAAAGAAGTTTAAGTCTGTTTATCCACTGTCTAGTACCCATATTACAGGCTAGGTGCTTAGTTAAGGGCTAGATGTCAGTGTGTGAATGTCAGTGGATATTAATTGATGTTCATAGGTGACATGTTTTGTTAACAGGTAGCGTAACCATTCATTGTGATGCCGGTGGATGCTGACCTATACTGCACAGACGTGGTGTCGCCTGGTTGTGAGCTGAAGGGCCTGCGCACTTGGAAAGACATTTGTCTGGTACGGAATTCACTTTTCCAACATCAGGTGAGAACATAATATTCTCTCCCGTTGCTTATTTTTCTCCAAGAATAATAGTAAAGGTATTATTTTTATTCTTTAAATAAAAAAACTAAAATTTAAAAACATTTTGTATTTCTTACACATTTATATAATGTAGAACACTAGGTAAATACTACAAATATTTTTTGCCTTTTTACTGATGCAACTTTTAGTACATATTTTTGATTGCACTAGACTGGTAAGTCCAAAGACTAATATGTGGAAAACTCGGCACTGGCCGCCTTAGCACGGCGGCGGCTGGGAGGTCAGCGCCCCGGCCCAGGACTAATTCGGGGGAGAGCGACGACTCGCGCCGCCGCCCGCGGCTTTGTCTGCTCTTGCATGGTTGCTAGATTGCTCTACTATAAAACAGGACGTTTACATTTTATCATTAATATTATTGTTGTTTATACAACTCAAAATACATTAAATAAGTTTGTCAAGACACACCCTTGTTAAAGGGCATAAAGAAAACATTTGTGTTCTTGGCATTTATTTTCAAAATTTTGCATAGGTATTTTTCATTAAGTGACTAGCAAAAATTTCATCGTTTTTTAAAATAAGTCCCATCAAGACTTATATTCTTTATATTTGTTAACGTAATTACTGCATTACAATGATAATTTAGCTTTATATTATAATTTTTGAATGTGTAATCTTATTTCTTTTTGTGCTCTTAATACGATCCGCGGCAACCCTGGCTGCGTACCGTACGGACATCAACACTCATTGAAATGTCCACTAACGTCCATGTCGAAAACAAAGCGTCATCAACAAAAACTACAAAGTGATTGGAAAATCCGTCATTATTTATTATAATAATCCCTGAGCCTTCTTTGGTTTATATTATACTACTTGTTTACATGCTGGGTTGAACGGCCGTTGATATTCGAATATTGACCTCAGTTTTTACTTTCATCCCTGAGTGCATTGGACTCATAGTAAAAAATGATGAATTTAATTGTACATTACCTACTTATTTTACTCGTGAGAATGTAATTTCAATAAAATAAAAATATTTATCTCGAATTAGTTGGAGAACTTCAGTTAACAAATCATACTATCTGTTGACTATCTGTTGTCAATAAATGTTTCTGCCGCAAGGCAGAAACATTTATTGAAGTCGTGTTGGTTGCGATTGTTAATTTCGAAGTTCAAAGATAATAGTGTTAATGAGTGGTACGTAAATGTAGTGATATGAGTGGTGGTCGTGTACGATGTGGAGGTGGTCGGTGGAGTCGGCCATGTTTATCAGCCGCGAGCATCAAGTATTTGTTTGTATTGGTGAGTGCGTGCGCGTGTGAATGTGAATGACGCGAATAGTGCAGGCGGGCGGACGAGACGAGTCCGCTGCTTGGCGGAGCGGGCTCGCTCTCGCTCGCGCTCGGCCAGTTCTCGCTAGCACGCCGACCACGCCGGAGCTCGCCAAGCGAGGCCGACACACGCGATAAACCGTACAAAACTAAATCACCACCGGGTCCTACTAATGCATCTTATCTCTTCAGATAATAGTGCGAATTAGTGTGCGCGGTAACCATTCGGATCGCATTGTGTGGCTATGATATCATTTTGTGTTGTGAGGCGCTTTCAAGCGTAGATTCTTCGTGGCCATGGCTCGCGTTACCACTCGAAGGTAATATTGTTTGTGGTTAAGTGCGTGATTTTCTGTGTGCCTTCGTCTCGAGATGTGACTGGGAGGAGTCTGTGGGCCAGCTAGTCTAGGCTGCTTGAAGGCCGTCGCTCCGACCTTGATGTCAGAAGGTCAACGTCCCCACGTGTTTTGTTTTGAACTTTCATCCCATTTGTTTCCATAGTTTGTTATGCGTAAAAGCACTTGTTTAGTGCTACATTTCATATCTTGTTTTGTTATTGAGAATTTCCTTTCAGAGAATTTTCTAGAGGTGACTCGTGTTGTTTACTATGTTTAAACTAATCAGTTTTGTTTCCATGTAGGCAAATTTGTTGGTTATTATCTATTCAGTTTAAATGAAAAATACCAAATCCTGTAAGTGGAACATGTTTGCTAGTAGATAATTTAGACTAATCATCGAAACGATTATTATTCAATGCTTGATAGTTATGTATTAAACAAGTATTGGTGGGGTTTCTTTGTTCTTCTATTTTTCCTCCATAAATACACGTATACACTAGGTTTTTTTTTATAAGAAGAGCTTAATTGTATTAACGTATTATTCGTTCCTTAGAAAAAATAAAAATAAACATGTAACAGTTTTCTATTGTGTTTCGTATTGTGCCTACCTACGTACGCTTTGTATAATTAATGTATGTCACTGTGTGAATAGTAAATACCTACATGTGCAACAAAAACTATACCTAGCAACCTACCTACACTTTGTCGTATTATTTCGAACTTTTGTTTAAAATTGCGTTTTATTCCCTTATTATAACTGTTTCAAAATAATTTAAATTGCGTTGAGGCACTGATATCCAATCTGCGTAAATAACAATGTAGGTACGTAGTTGTTTACCTTTAATATTGCGTATTGGTAGTATGATATGATATTTCAGTGTGTACAATAAAGAATTAAATAAATAAATATGATAATTATTAATGTGTGGAGTAATTGATACTATAGTATTCCACAAACGCGAGGTCTATCGAAGTTCTCTTTAAATTCAAGGTCAAATCCTATGAAATCATAGTGGACTAGTCAGTTCTTATCGTATGACAATTAGCATTTTCTTTGTATGATTCCTGGGAATCATAAAAAGTTCTTTGTTAGAATTCATTGAATAAAAACCCAGAAGTAACTTAAAGCAGGCACCTTCAGTGGCTATGTGTAGTGTGCATTGTGTTCCTAACAATGATTTTGCGTCTTTTTTGTATGATCGGTTAAAATGAAAGAGAGAGCGATATATAACCGAGCAATGCTTACAGCTGCGCTGCGTGTGCGCGATCAGCTGACGCTGCGTCGGCCATCTTGCCATGCGTGTTCGATTTTTCGTCGCGTCATTGTTCACTTTGTGACGCAAGCTCTTCCTTCAAACGCAAATGTCATTGTCCTTCCTGTTCTACTGGTTATTTGTACTCGAAAGTCGCGAGTGTCTGGACTTTGGATAAAATTGATGAGCTGCTAGTCTTTTCCCTAGTGCTTTAATTACGCGGAAGGCATAAAGAGCGAGACCCTGGGCTAGTGCTATTTTTAGTCAGTGACATTCTCTGCTAAGATTGACATTCTTTCTCTGGATCGGACCATTACTGCAGATGCTACTATTATTATTATTTTGTGAGCGAAGCTAATTTGACCCTTATGGACGGAATAACTTGTTATTGGAATATCTTTACCATGAGAACATTATTTACTACATTTTTTAAAAAGTATCTTAGAATAATTATGAATATAACAAAGTGTTATTAAATATAAGTAACAATGACATCATAATAACAGTAGTAGTTTAGACTTAAAGTAATATAATTGAAATAATGTCTTTAGGAGGTACCTACATAATAAAAACTTTGTATTAATAACAAATTAACACAATGCAAACAAAGTTTTTTGCATTCATGATTTTCAATTGATTTGTTAAAGTAATTCCATAAGATGTCTTTTTTGGAGGGTCATTGCACTTGTTTTATTTAAAATGGAATGAGAGAGTGCTTTTTATTTAATTTTTTTTTATTATACTTAGTTCAAGATAAATAATTAAGGTAAAAAAACCTGTTTAAAAGCAAGCTTTTATTTGAATTCGCTAAAAAAGATGAAAAAAACTTTTACATTAAAACCCCTACTGTTAACTTATAACGTCATTTCAAATTTAACACATTTGAAACAATATTTGAAACAATGTAATTAAAGCTTTTCGCGAGATTTAAGTACTCGTATTTACTTGCTGCCTATTAAAATTTTAAATTACGTTACACAGTTAACCATGCATTGTCATCCAAACTGAACGTGTATGTAAAATTTCAAAATTGATTTTAAAGTTTAAAGTTGGATTTTAAAGTGACGTCACATTCTTTTTAGAGTAACTCTCAGCAAGCCCTTGCATTTGATACCCATATTGTAGGAATGCATTAAAAATATTGGTCTAGAATGACGTCATGCTGTTTATTAGTAATTGTCATCTAAAATGAACTCGCATACCAAATTTCAGCTCAAAGTTGAGGGCAAGTGCCTTTAAATTGAGTTGTAAGATTCCACCCGAACTAACATACATTGCAAGTTAAATAAAAGCTTGTAAAAAGGACCTCGACGTATTCCATCACTAAAGCGTGATTCAACCGACGTTATTTGGGAGACCCCCTGGTATTGTTTGGGTAACCAGCTTCGTTAAGGTTATGAAAAAACGTTCACGAAAACCCCAATATTCAACCTTGAATTGCCACCATACTATGTACAACTACAGACTTTAAGCATTAAGACAGGGATCCATAGCCAGATTTGTTCTTTTAAATTTTCGCGATTGCACGATTTAAGCCTGATACCGTTACTGTTACCGTTGAACGAGTCGTCAGACCTGTATTTGGACCGGGAGAAAATTCGAGCACCACACTTACTAGTGTTGTACATTTGACGATGATAATGGTGAAGATGCTATCTTGGCCTAGTTAATATCTGTGGAGGTTGCCTAATTTAAGATCAATACACATATTTTCGACATTAGCATTCTTCCTATTTTTACGTCGACATTTCAAGTAGGTAGATTTCTTTCAATGACAAGTGTAATTAATCAGTAATATATTATATGTTAGTTTTATTAAAGCTATGAAGTAGATTAAAATAAGTTGGTGTCGTGGGAGTCTTTAAACAAGATGAGTATGATGTGGTGACGACACGTGTTTAACATAAGGTGCATCGTTACCTCGCTTGTGTATTTCGTGTTTGTGTGCGATCGTGAGTGCAGTCCGTGTGCGAACGGCGAAGCGGGTCGCGCTCGAATTGCGTAGCGAACACTCGGCAAGTGGTCAGGAGGGCACGGCGCATACACGCCGTCCGACGACCAACTATATCCACACATACACCATGTGATACATTATCTTTTTCTTTATCACCCTAGACCATTCGACTAGTCTCGCCTTCTTCGTAATTTCTTATTTTATTTCGTAGTGAATATTAACTGTATTTTATCTTTTATGCATTGTAAGTACTTTATAATCTGTTTAATGCTCTTTAGATATATTAATTCAATCCATAAATATATCGCATTTCTATGCATTAAAAATATCAAAAAAATCCTGAAGATTTGTTAAAACAATCTTTGCTGGTTACTTACCCATGGAAAAATATTTTCTTAATAGGAAGTAAAGGATCCCAGACGACGCCTTTAGGGACACAAGGGCAATGCAATCATGACAAAGAACAAGGCCATGGTCAACCGTTAAAACGGTTTGGACCATCGTTGATAATGATGGTTTAACTCCTATCGGTGGACTGTAGGGCCGAAATACGTTGACATTCAATATCATAATTGAGTAATTTTATTTAGCTAATGATTGTAATTGGTTATCACGTTTCCGACTGGACGGTGTTTACTTATTGCCTTGGCATACTTTTAGACGTTGCAATATTCTTCGTTATTTGGTTATTCATTATAGCTAGTTTTGCTGTATTGCTACCAAAGTCAAACTATGGTTATGTCTTGAATGTAACTTGGAAATCATAAATAAAAACGTTACAGTGATGAGAATTAGATGCATTCACTGGGTATTCAAATAATTATTTTAAAAGAAAAGCTGGGACAGTAAACATCCAATCACGTATCGCAGTAAACGCTTGAAGTTAATGTTTGCTCTCTTTTTGTAATGCAAAGGGATATTTTCTTATAATTTTATTGTTGGAGTTAAATATCTTCTTTGTTACATATTAGGTTAAACAAAAGAATTTACCTTTATACAATTTTTTAAGAACTTTTGTACATGCCTCTTAATATTAATCATTCATAAGATTGATATTCGGTGACATACCACAAACTATACGCTAACAAATTACTAAAATACCTGTTTAATCGTTGCAATTTCGTAAACGTTAGTGAAAGCTTGTAAGACTAGTGAACTAAACGACTTGTGTTTGAGTGGGCTAATTTCATTTTAGCGCTTCACCGTCACGCGTTAAATTGTAGGTACTTTGTGTTAGGGATTGCTCTATAATACGGCATTGTCTGTAATAAAGTGTTATGATGCGCGTGCGCGAGCGCCGCTGCTAGCTTGCACCCCTGCGTGCTGTCCGGTCGATGACTTCCCAGTCTGAGCCCAATGCTAATGACCTCACCCGGTGCACGCTCTCCACTACTAAGATTCATAATTGCAATCATTGGTACACATTCCGTTGCTTGTATATGGGAGAGTGGGATAAATGCAACGATACCACGCCAAACATGGGGAGCCCAGAGATTGAAAATTCATGTTTGTAGAATAACGTTTGAACGTTTTCTATTTTCTATATTACATACTTTTTAGTTTTGTTGCAAAGAAATGCTTACTTTTTTAGAAACAATAATAATGTTAATGAAAATGCCTGTTAAAATTTCACACTAAAAAATCTTTACACTCACAATGTTGTAAATAATTTGCTCATTTTGGTGGAACGGCTCGCATCCTAAATGGGTTTACTGAGGCCGACCTTGTATTTTGTGCAACTATGTGAAAATGTAGTGTCCACGCTTGCATCGCGGGCGGTTGCGGCTGTCGGGGCGGCCTTGCGGCGGCCGTGGGGCGCGCCGTGGACGCGGTGCTCCGTTTCGCGGCGCGTTCCACTTTTGCTCCATAGCTCTCTCTTGTTACGCAAACCTGTCGTTATGCATATTATGTTTTGCCTCTACGAAATCGTATTCCACGCCTAGATACCACTTTCTATTGGAATAATCACGCACGGGCTAGTGCTATAGCCGCATATTCATGTTAAAAATCAATTTGTTACCTTTTAATTGTGTGACAAATGTGTTATTATTATGAGCCGATCGTAGGTCATTGTTATTACAATTTGGTTTCTGTTTGGTACTGTCTTCTTCTTTCATTAAATTGTTCTCATAATAAATTCATACACTCTAATGGCAGTTCTAAGTATACGATTGATTATTTTAGTTCTTAATTGGGTGATATTACGGAATGATGGTCTATAATGGCATTAATTGTGGTTAAGCCCTAATACATTTAATTGTTAATTTAAGCACCATGCACATGGTAATTATTACTTTCATCTGTCGGAGTCTTAAATACAGCTTTATGAAATGATTAGCAACAATTGTATATATTCAACAGGCAATTATTTGTTGGAAGTTAAAATGTAGTTGTATTTTTTGTTTCAGGGCCCTCAGCGATCCTGACATAGAAGAAACAGTTGGATTACGTCGGCAAGGAAAGCCATTCACTGCGGTTAGCCAGAGTTAAGTCACGTGTAAATTGAAACGATTGAAGTTCGACGCATTGTATATTGTGATTATTGTGTGTAACGACATTCAGTGCAATAAAGTGCAATCGTACTTTGACTAAAAGTGAAGTGAATTATAAACTGTTAGACTGAAGTGAAATTATTGTTGAACAATGGAGCGTGAATCGAATCCGATGGAGGCGTTGTGCCGTTCTGGGTGTGGGTTCTACGGCAACCCGTCGACAGATGGTCTCTGCTCAGTTTGTTTCAAGGTAAGCTGAAGGTCTCGTCCAAAATTTGCTCAATAGTTCGTGACTAGCGCTACTTCTGAGTACATATGTGGATTGAATACTCTCGATATGCGAACACCAACTAAATTTTATATTTGATTTGCTCTTGATTTTGGAGTAATCGGCTGATTCAATAAGTCTACACCTTGATTAACATTACGACTTATCATCTTCTTTGAATGTGTTTAGGTATTTATGTTCACTAACACAATATAGTTTCTTTTTGTGTTACTCCAAAAGAATTGGTTTTATACCTGTATGACGTCATTTCCTTTAATATCAATACGATTTCTTTTGAATTCGTGGTTCAGACAAAAAAATACCTAGTTCATTGAATGATTGCAATACTATGTATAGTTTTATGATTTAAACGATGTACAGGGTTTAAACACGCGTCCTCACGTGTTCATTGAAACTGTAAATTGATTGGCATCATTTCAATAACAGTCTTTAATTGACAACTCCATACCTTCAGTTAATACTTAATTTAATCTGATTCTCGCCTCCCCAAAATCTTCAAACTTGTAAATGGTAATATAACAACTGTAAACAGCTATCCATGCATATAAAGTGATCGAATTTTTATTTTAATTCGTATTCTTGAAATCACCTTGCATGACGCACGATGACGAGTAAGCTCATTAGGCTTGTTAGATAACTTCATAACCATTTACCAGTTCTGATCTCTAGCTTGGACAATCAAAGATGGTGTACCAGTACCACACACCCATGTGGTAGACAAACTCCAACTTTGTAATAGTAGTTATTAAAGAGAAAGTAGCATTTGGTTTATCTCAAGTGTTGCGTTGTGACAATATCACATTTTTTGTTAATGCATATGACTCATTAATACCCCAACCAAATTTCAGCTATTGGTATGGTATACTTTGTTGGTAATGAATGAGTGACATGAACAATTATAGTGTTCTTCGAAAATGTATTCGGCTGCATATGAACTTGAGATATTGTTGTGCTAATGACTCACCCTATTAGACAGGAAGCATGGATTTCCCCTTTCCCCCAAGAAAACTTTCGGATCAGTGTTGCCACCTTAGTTTTAGGAATGGGACCATTCGGGACAGTGGCGTCGTCCACAGAGATTATGAGTAGTGTATGATACTCATCACAAAAACAATAAATACTTTATATTTTTTTCAAATTAAGTGCTGTTGATAACCTAAATCAGATGTGTGGTTTCAAATCTGTACGAGAAAATGGGCGAATAAGTGGGAATCATTTTATATGTTGGCGATTTTCCGGGTTGTCTAGACGTACAGAGAATGCACTGCTTATTTGCATATATGGAGTGCACGTCCAATGATACGGGAAGTAAAAAAGGGCTGAATTAAGCTAGATACAGCTTCAATAACCAACAAACTATTTTCAGTACCAAAAATGCTGTAATAAAAATAGAGCGACGAAAAAAAACTGCTTCCGACCGACGAAACAGGGAGAAAGTAGTGGTTTGCATGGTGAAATCTTCACGTTTTGGTTATATTTTCAATATCATAATAAGGGCTAGATAGTCAAAAAAAGAGTACACTTAATAGTAAAAAATGCTAAATTGGTGCCCCAAAAGTCCTAAGGTGGCAACACTGTTCGGAATCCAGGTTTTGGAGTTACGCATAGACCTATTTCTAATAATGTAATTTTGGTACACCCACACTGGGTACTACGAGGTCAAAATAATGTTGAATCTAGGTTAGTCAAGACTTACTAAGTTATTTTACAACATTTTTTAAAATTACATCATCAATCTCTGTTAAAAAAACAGAATTAATTAACTAGTAAATTTAATCACTTCACGTCCTTGTCGAGAGTGGCGTATTTACACGTGTCCTACCAAAGTACTCATTTATCTTTTTATCATTGTAGGTAAGTATTCTGTTTAACTTGTATGAGGCAGAGACTGAATATATGGGATCTAAATAATGTACGAATGTTTGAATTCAACTAACAAATAGTGGAATTTTGACACAAGTTATTGTGATATCACTCCAGTTAAGCGGGTCCATTCATGCCAACGCATGGCTCTCCCACACTTGACGTCGTTTGAGCGTTGGCTGATCACTGTGATCCCACGGAGGACCTCATAGCGAAATTCACTTGTGCGTTTTTTTCAATTTGGTCAAGAAATTGCAGGTTAAATCACAAGGGGGCTTACCGCCATTTCTTAAAACATTATTACTTCGCCATTTAAGTGTTATAAAAGATGAAACTCTTTTAAGGTATGGCGGTAAGGCCCCTGATTGTCCAAAAATAAAGTTGATTACGTTGAGAGGTATACATAAATCATTTATTTGCATCACAAAAACACATCCATTTAATATAACAAAAATAATGTGTTTGGACAACTAAACATAAATGATTTAAACATACGATTTTTTTATTTAGTTTTAGGGTCTGTTCAGGCTTATACAGACCTGTAGTCACCTCGACCTAGACGATCGTTTGTGTTGGGCAATTTACAGGAAATTTAGGACCTTGCCCAATTTTATAGATATAAAGTCACTTGGTAGTTGCCCAAGTGTATGTTTCGTTTTAGTTGTAGAGGACAAAAATGCAAAGTATGTGTATCGGTGTCTCTCTCTCTTCTACGCGGAATCTGCAAGTTTCCGTGTCACTGAGCTTCATTTTGTGAAGGTGACTTTTCAGCTTGTATCGTCCAGCCAGCCTTACAAGAGCCCCGACCTTGGTTTTACTGAACTGTATCAGTTCAGAGGTTCGCTTCTTCGAATAGGCTTTTATTAGCGCTTTTGAGTGAGCCGCTTCTGATGACTTTAGCCAGTAGTCAACGGAGTCCTCAAGGAGCTTCTGTTCCGATTCATTTTTCCTAAGGCTTCCGGGGATGCCACAGACAGTTCGACAGTCCTTTGGGTGGCGTTGGCCCCAGTCTTTGCGAGTTCATTGTAAACATACGATACAATACAAAGTAATATGACCGGCTGTGTGGGAAGGCCCTGGGATGATGGCATACGATGTAACTTATTTAACCACTTTGGCTGGTTGTTTCCAGGAGGCTCTGAAGAAGAAGCAACAGCCGCCTGCGACGACCCGTCCCGGTGTCGGCGCCGTTCGTGCCCGCCGCGCCGACGCCGCTCGCCGCTGCCGCGCCCACCGTGCCCACGCTGCCCGCCCAGCCGCAGCCGCAAACAGACGTGAGACACCATTTTTGTTTGCTTCACATTATATATAGTAACTGGCTGACCCGGCAAACGTATTCCTTATCAAATTTTCTAGGGAATCTGTAGTAAGAGAAAAATATATAACTTATAGTAAGTGTTTATCGATCAGTTTATATTAGGATGAAAAATGATGTTGTGATAGAATGGAAATTTACGTTTGTATGTTTTATGCCACAATAAATATTTAGCCAAAAGAAAAAAAAATGATAGGGTTGATAACCCTTATCACTTAGGGGTATGAAAATAGATGGATTGATTCTAAGACTATGCATATAAAATTGAATAAAAATCGGCCAGGCCATTTCGGATAAGGTAACAACTACTAACACTGTGACAACAGAATTTTATATATTCTATATTCACCTCTTGAACACGTTTTTTAAGTTGAAACTATCATGTTTAATACATGTAGATTTAGGAGATGAGGAATTACTGTGGGCCATGGTGCTATGGGCTCGAGACGGTAATACCGCATCTCCTCCAGCTTGCCACTGGTAGTAATGTGTACTTTTTTTACTATCGGTGGTGCAAGTTGATGGATGAGGCTAAAACTGGCAGGAAAATTGTAGCAGAAAAAAAAGAAAAAAGACCTGGTCAAAAAAATACTGTGGCAGTAGATATGTTCAAAAATATCTAAACTACTTGCTTGCTGCACTCAAAAGTTATAAACGAAAGCAGCCGTTTTGGATTACAGTCTTTTTGGTCCTTGGCCATCTCGTTTTTATGCTACAATTTTTCTTCCAGTTTTAGCCTCATAGCTGATAGTGCTATGTTTGAAAGGAGAATTACATAGTTTCATGGGATATTTTTTTTGGAAATATTAAGTTACAAACAGGGATGAGACAATAATTTTAATTATAATCTGTACAATATCGGGCCTCTTGGAGGTGACTTTTTTATGTTTGGTGTACCTAAACGATAGTGCGCTAATTACGTCGTATGAAGTCCACAGATATCGGACAATTCCGTTTTTCACAGTTAAAATTATGATTCATACATTAATCTTTATGAGTAAGTATATCTTAAATTGTTCTCTTTATTATACTAATGTTTTGCATTAAAGGTATTTGTATTATATATGTTTCATTAAGTTGATAGTTATGATATTTTTATAATCGTTCTGCTTAAAACAAACCAAGTATTGTTTGTCATAAAGCTTTCAAAAATATTTTAAAAGTACACAGAATAAGTAAGTCAGCTATATTCAATAACATAGTTACTTGACACGTTTGCTTATATTGCGTTTTAATTTTAGCTGCTGAGTGCGCAATACGTGACTTGGTATTTATTAAAGTTATACTTAAAAACTAGTCATAGGCTAAATGGACACGTAATTTAAACTTCATTAGTATTACTTCCTAGGTAACTAATTTAAAACGGTGCGCACATAGATAAAATGCAGCTGACAAATGGTTAAGTATATTATTTTTAGACTATGTTCTCTCTTATTTTCAATATTGTGAAAATGTAACTTAACAAACCTTCAAATTTGCAAGTGGGAAATCAGATTTGATTAGAATTTAAAGTTTTATTCACATTTTATCTTTTTCTTTATAACATTGCATAATAATAAAATATTTCTCTTTCAAGTCGCACCTAAGTTTAAATTATGCATGTAGCGCATAGTCAGTGGTTTTGACACAAAGAACCGTTGTAGTCGTAACCACATACGTCCGTCGATCGCTATCGAGGCTTGTATCATAGGTATTGGATTGCGGTTAGAAATACTGAGGTATTGTACTTGACTGTTCAGTTTTGCTTCATTACAAAATTAATAGTTGTCCTCTGTTGTTACTTTTAATTTATTGCATTCAATACAGAAAATGATAAGGCTAGCAAGAATGTAAGCTTTGCAATATAATAATTTGTTGTTTGAAATATTTGCTACATATGTAATTGGATTATATATATACATATATTATATGAAGAAAATCATTAAGCATCTTCATGAGTTAGCACGGGCACAGTAATCAGTAGCTAAATGCATGTCTTAAAATAGCGCAGCATTTATGCAATCATAGCATCATTGCTTATCGCTGTTAGCTTCACGGTGTGTCCTCTACGCTAGTCCACAAAGCAAAACACGTCATTCACGTAAAACGTGTAACTTCGATTAATAAGGTAACTTCCGACGCGTAGGCCGCGCCAGGCATCGTCTGCTACCGGGTTTCCTTGTAAGAGGGCGGAAAGTTGACTACGGATATGTTTCAGCCGTTCATTGTCGACACCATTTACCTACTCAGTCCTACAATTCTACATAAATTGCCGTGCGTCACAGTTAATCATTTACGTAACTAAACTAATCGAAGTGGACGGATGAAATCCCAATGTGCTCGGTTATTGCACATTGTACGTACGCGTATGTTCGTATGTATTAGGTAAGGTTTGGCTTCTAGCGTTTTCCTTGAACCAAGTTGTTTTCTATTACAACTGTACAATGCTTTGAGTGGCCTTCGAAATCTCTTTTTGGATGTGACTTTAATTATTTAATGTATTTCAATTTGCAGGCGAAACGAATATAAATGATTTTTTATTTCAGTCTGTATAACGAAAACATTGCATAAACACAACGTAAATCTCTTCTTAGAATTTATAACAAACTCTTTATCTAGCATTGCTACAATTACCTATACAATTTATGTGGTCACGTATACAATTACGAAATCCTTTAGAATTTTACGAAAGTTGTAGAATATATTTTCATAATACATTTTCACGAAATACGAATTAGAGATGTGATTTACAGAAACATTAATTTGCAAAATATATTTTTGAAAATTACTAGGTAATCTCTTTTTTTTAAACAATTAAATGCAAATCCTCTTAATCACATGCGAAAAAAATATATAAATTAGCACTTTAAGAGAAAAATTGTGTCGCCTTACAAATTAGAGCTTAGGCGTAGCTTATTAATTACGAGCTCCGCCTAGTACCTGTATGTTATACGTTTTGACGTATACACTTAAATAAAATGTACTAAACTCTACAGGTACTACTATAAAGCTGAAGAGTTTGTTTGTTTGAACGCGCTAACCTTAGGAACTACTGGTCCGATTCGAAAAATATTTCGGTGTAAGATAACTTATTTATCAAGGAAGGCTATTAGGCTATTTTATATCATTACGCTCAGTACAAAATAAGCGGAGCAGTAAGGAAGAATGTATCAAATCGGGTTTATTTCCTACTGGAAGATTCCGCTGCGTGTGCTATTGCGTAAACGGTTGAATTTTCACAAAAATAATGTATGACAGTATTGTTCAAAGTTCTAAAAAAGTCCGCAACAGCATTTGATAATCTGTTAAAGTTAGCTCACTATAACCTTTTTTGCTAAAAAAATTCTTACAAAATGCGTTATTACGTATGTGTTTTCATGAACATGTTATTAATCTTCATCCAAATAAGTATGTTATTCGTGATAAGTATTTAATTTCAAACAAAATTGCCCTTTACATCGTTCGATTTTGATTAATATCTTAGGAGATATAGCAGTTTAACCTATGTAAACGAAGTAGCGGGTAAAAGTTATAGTTAGCCCAAAGTTAACTATTACACGCGGACGAAGTCGCGCGCAAAAGTTAGTGTATAATATAGAAGCTCCGTAACGCCACTGGTAGTGTGTAACAATGGCCACGTGACGCCCGCACACTATCGGTGACATTGGCGCTGCCATTGGCGGCGGCAATCATACATCTTCATGCAACGCAACATTCTACACTATGTTAATAAATGAGATCAAATGTTAACTACATTCGATATAAACATGTATTGTACTTTATGCGATAGAGGAATGCATTGCGTGCTTAGTCTCCTGCGTGGTGGGCGAATCTGACGAAGGTTGTACGGTTGGGTGGACGTTTTCCCCTTGAATATATTTATATACATGTGCTTGCGGAACTTTTATATGTTTTAATATTAGTTTTTTAACATCGAAAAATAAATCGAGAAACAAGAAGAAAACTTCGCATATCCAATTCAAAATGTTTTAATAATCACATAACTTATTTTTAAAATAATCACACAATCACAGTTGACCCTCAATTATAATTTTCGAATTTAATAACGGCATGTCAGTTCCATTACCTTTAGTTAAATAAAGTCTCCTTAGCATAATTTCGCAAATATCTTTAAAATACGAATTTGTGTCAATTTGACATTTTGTACACAGTAATCAAAATACAAAAATATATATTTCATAACCGTTTATTCGCCAACATCACTGTAAGAATTTAATAAGCAAACCATTTATATAAGTAATTATAATGTAACATTTTTATTCCCTGTTGCCTCAAGTTATTTTGAGATGAGGGTGAATATACTTTGTAATACATGGTAAGTATACTTTGTAATATGAAAGTTGCGGTGAATTTTGTAGCTTTAGAATACCTTCCAATCAATCACTTATTTTAAAATTGCAGTCAAAATGTCCAACTCGAAATCACAAAAACAAACTTAATATGGAAAATGACCCTAATAAAAGGAATCTAAAGGTAAAGGATATTGAAGAAGGCAATACGGCGAAACAGTAAGTCCAACAACAATAGCCAGTGCTCCGCCATGGAACAAGCATTGGAGTGTCTCGATCAAAGAGCTTGAAGAAAACAAGCGTTTGTCAATTGAAATAAACGACAGCACTTCTTTGCCGATGCCTGATGGTACCAAAGAAAAATTACAGCCTGGAGCCAGTCACAAGCTTAATTGATGAGAAACTGTATCCGAACCAAGAAGGGCCCTCAGACGAGACAAAACTTAGAAAAGTTGTGGAAATACAGGAGGATCGCAATGAAGTATTTGGTGAATCAGGCTCTGCGACTAAGAACGGTGTCAAATCACGCAGCTCCTCGAGCTCGAAAAAAATAACAACCGCATCTCTGAAATAGATCCTAATAAAAAGAGTCTTAAGAGTTCGTTTCATTACACGTATCGTATATGCCAGCCGATTAAGTTAGGCTCAGTTTCTATTAGGCATGTGTGAATTTTATCACGTGGCCAATCTAGTTTATACTGTACGTACATTGTTACGCCTCATTCAACACGAAATAGAGGAAATACATTTCCTCAGATACAGCAGGCAACAAAAAGATTAATTCGTGTTTAAGAATTTGTTTACGTTTTACAAGTTTGTTGTTTAACAAGTGTCTTTTGATATTTGTTTATATCTTGCATATTAGTGTCAAAGCAAGTTTATAGTTTTAGGCCCATAGATTTTACTAAGTATATTTATCAATTGTTATCAGAAAATATTATGTTTTGTGTCTAATTAAGTAAATTGATAAATTGCAGAAATTGAAGAGGAAAGCGGAGCGGGTACAAGCGGCACAAGCACCGGCACGTCAGACACTGACGCCGACGACAAAGACCCCAGCAAGGACAAAAAGAAAAAGAATAGGTGTGCCGTCTGCCGCAAGAAGGTTGGACTCACAGGTCAGTTCTATTTGCCTTTATTATGATAATAGAGGTAGGATGACCTCTGTATGTTGGAACGACGACTTGCGGAAGGTCCTTGTGGTGGAGCTGAATGAGGAAAACGGTAAAATACAGTGGTAAAATTACCGGGTATGAGCGATGTTGATGGAAAATAACGACTACATTGTGTTATAAATTTCTTTCAACACTTACCACCAGTGAGCGCACTGATCGCCCGTTCACTTATAATATGAACAAATGTAGGACCGGGTTATCTGGCGCCAAATGGGAGACCTATGTTACTTAAAACTGAAAAACTTGGCTTGTGTGTACGCCGAGTATTATTTGCTCAAACATGTAAATGTTTATATAATATTTACTATCAAACAGATAGTACTAGATATACAAATAAAGTTGCAAATATTACAGATATTTTTTTACATTCATGAACTGGCTACAAGTGAAAAATTGACGTCACTGCCATTTATATCTACACGCGTCCGTAATTCAAACAGCTGGTTAGACAGAATTAGTCTAGCATCTTGACCCCGTCATATATAATTTAGTCTATAAACAGGAATTACATTACACATGGTGTAAATATATATTTCGATATGGGATTTCAATTAGCTTGTGTTTTGTTAGGACCTGATTTAGTTTTTGTTATTACATGGTGCATTTGGCATGTAAGGTAAAAAGGCAATTTCTTCTTCTATAGATGATTTTGAAATTAAACAAATGTACCTGATGATGTATAGTATAATTTACATCTACGTAGATAGTCAAATAAAATGAGACTAGCTTGAACAATAAGGGAGGCCTGTACTCAGTATTTGAGTAGTGTGTAAGGTGTTAGTAAGTAGCGTATGATGATGACGATGGGGTAACGAGTGTGTGTGGCAGGGTTCGAGTGCCGGTGCGGCGGGCTGTTCTGCGCCGTGCACCGGTACAGCGACAAGCACGAGTGCTCGTTCGACTACCGGGAGCTGGGCGCGCAGGAGATCCGCCGCAACAACCCCGTCGTCGTCCCAGAAGATACACAAGATATGAGCTCACCACCGCCCCTCACCGCACCGCGCATTACATACATTTATTGATTTATTCTAAATAAATATCGCATCGAGTTTGTGTGTCTCATACACGTGAGCAGTTTGACAGATGGCATCGGTGGCGTGCCATCGCAGCGCGAGCCACCGCGACCGGCGGCCCCCGCCCGACGACGCCACCGCGCTGACACATTAACATTGATTATATTACACTATGGACACACTGAGACACGCAACCTCGATCTGTGTCTCTATTTAGAATTATTTGTGGCGAGTTTACTTTTAAATTTTTATTAAAAGTTGTAGATATGTTCGTTTCGGGTAGGAATTTCAGGATTAATTTTTCGAGGTTATAAGTAGAGTTTGGAATATGTGCATTCGACTCCATTGTAAATACTAGATATAATTAATTATAGAGACAAATCCTATATATTGTAAAAAAAGAAAACTCCAAAAAAAGCTACATTGTTACGATTCCAAGGGAGAGCCTAGCGTGCTTAACATAATCGAGATAACAATTGTAAGCTGAGCTCAAGGAGCGCTCAATGCGCTCGTGCGGCATTCGGCGAGACGGCGGAAGGGGCCGCCACTCCCCGCACCGCTATTTGTGTGAAAATTAATATAGTTATACATATTATAAGTAGCCGACACTTTATATTATTACACATTATATAAGTAGGAAAGAATTATTTAGCTTTTTTTCTTTTAATCACAATATTATTCAAAATTGTAAGTTGTATTATGTAACTAGTTCATTTTAATGGTGAAGTTGAAACAATAATACTATGTATTGGTTCGCTCTTTGTCGCAGTAACCTAACTGATTGGTTGGACTTAATTATTTAATGACTTTTGTTGTATATTTTGTTAGGTCATTGATTAATTTTGGTCATTTTGCTTGAACATAATCAGATAAAGATGATGTTAATAATGAATGATTTTTCTTCTATCTTGCTGTTTTAATTTAGTTATTCTTCTATTAAAGTCATTAAATTTTCAGGAACATAAACGTCGTTTTAGTTATACTAACTTTGAAAACCCTAAATAACACATTAAATAAATAAACCACAGAATACTTGTAAATAATTTAGAATTTATTGTTCTTTGACACATCACAAGAATGAATGCTCTGTATAACAACAAAATGCCCGCGTGAGCTTTTTGACATTCATGTAAACAATCTTAATATTCTACTTAAGTTGTAAGCTAAAAATTACAAGATATATTTTTTTAATAGTACGTCGTGAAATAATAGTCAATGAATGAAGTGGGTTACTTAGTGAATATAGCGCATTGATGCTCAGTTTGTACAAATACAATGTAAATATCAATACATTTTAAGTACTAAGCCAAGTGTAAATTTTTTAATGGTACTAAAACGATCCATGTGTTTGGTAGCTTGTTTAATGACTCATCATCATCATCAGCTCATTAAACGTCCCCACCGAGGGGCACGAGCCTACCGTATAGGGTGATTAGGCCTTAGTCATCCACGCGGGCCCAGTGCGGATTGGACGACTTCACACACAACCTTCGAATCTCTTCGCAGGCGTGCATGAAGGTTTCCTCACGATGTTTTTCCTTCACCGTAAGAGCGTCGGATAACGTACATATATTTTTCGAAAATTCGAAAATAACATTGGTACGAGTCGGGATTTGAACCTCAGCCTCCGGTAGGAAGCGACAGTCCACACCACTGAGCCACCGACGCTGTTTAATGACTAGACCCCAACTATTACTTTCACGGGTACTCAATATTACTAATGGAAGTTAGAGCTTTATTTACAACAGCTAAAACAAATACGTATAAAGAGGTAAACAAAATTTACTCAGACTACTACTCAAAAGATTGACCGTATCAGTTGTTTTGAAACATTCGTGACACAATTAACAATTTCGTATCTTTTATTCTTCCATTAATAGCGATGCTTTCAAGCAAAGCATCAGAGTAGTTCTATAAATGGATATAAAAATAACGTCTTAAAATTTTCTGTTGTATCGCTGTTTGTACACGTTACATATTTTTGTTATTAATACTTCGAACCAGTGTTGCCGAACTATCGACAGTTGACCTTGAAAATGATCACTATTGATTGTTTTGGCAATATCAGCAAAACTTTCTATAGTTTATTAGATAGTATGTGAACTATTGATTTTGCCCAACTACCTATCGACTGACGACAACACTACTTCGAACATCTTTAACGCGACAAGGCAGGCCGAATGCTTATTTCAGTCTTTTATACCCCGGTGACTTCGCGGATCCAGTCACGCGCACTCCCCACTCTGGAGAAGTAAACGATGTTTCCTGGGGCGCACTCGAAGGCATCGTTCTGCACCCACGAAGCAACACCCACCAAGCGATTACCGTCCACCAGACCGCTTCCGCTGTCGCCCTGTGAATAAATAATAGTAGGTATTTATGTATTTATTGCACATGTATCAGTATGTCAGTCTTGTTGTCTGAAAGATTAAATGTAATTTATTTTTGGAAGATTTGCAGTTTCAAACGACATTTTGTTAAAATATAACAAATGATAATAAAAGTACAATATTAATTATATCTCCACATATGAGTAATCAATCAGAGGTAAGGCAAGAGGTAGGTAGGTTGTCTTTTTATGAGAATACTCAGACTTCTTTTTTGCTTTGCAAACACGCTCTGGACAATACGTGGCAGATCTAACCTCCCTCGAGCATTATTATCACCCAGGCTGGACTAGCCCATCAGCGGACGACGATATTATATGCCGTATAAGTAGGCTCTTACATAGGCGGAGCAAAAAGGTATTTCTATCGGATCAATGAAAAATAAATCATTATTTTTATTCCTTCAATTGGTTACTTTAGTTGATATAATTAACAAATTTGCTCAATTTTAAATAATTTCAGCAGTTTGCTTGTACGATTTGAATGCATCTATCTGTTAACTACAAATTGTGATGCGTTTCTTTGATAACTAAATTTTGCGCATGATTGCATATAAGTATAATTGTATAAGCTTTGGCCGTAATAATTGCAAGTGCGCCGGTTTTGCTTGTTTAATGTATTACGTATACGCTGTAGTTTATTAACATCGGTATGTATAGTTTACTTAACTTCACCGAATATTTTAAATTAATTGATTTTGATCTTTCAGCAGTAATTCGTCGACGTAAATGAAATCGAGTAAATTGGGCGATGGATGGAGAAATACCAATTCAAATAATGAATAATACCAAATTTTTTTAAATTATACTATACAATGTATTGGGAAAAATAAATTTAAAGGAGGGACTAATACTATATTAAGTTAGTAATTCTAAAACAGACAACTCAAAAAAAGTTGCAGATAATACACCTATGATTCTAAAGTATCATCATAACACAATGTAGTTCTAAAATTATGAGTTATGATGACAAATAAGTAATATAATTTAAGTCGAACTCTTTGTCCCTTGATATTATCTGCTATGTGTAGTGATATTTTAGTTTAATTTTCATTTGAGTTATATTCAAATCCCGTAATTTCAAACCTTAGTGGGTTTTGTACGGGATTTAATAAAAAAATATTGTAACAATCTTTAATACGGTAATTATAAATAAATCAATAATAAATGTCGAGAGAAATAATCAGAATTAAAACGAATTCATACGCTATCTCTATATAAAACATTTCAAAGTCCTTACGTTGCAAGCAGAATCGAAGTTGGGAGCGTATCCTTTGGCACACAGCATGTCTTCACTGTTGTACTGGCGAAGCGTCTGGCACACGGAATCGGGCTGCGTTTTGAGGCTCATCGCGTGCATGTCGGACCGCATGTAACCCTGTCAGCAATCACATGGGCTTTTTAATAAACTTGCTCTTAAGGAAGCTTGTAGGTACACATTATGTGCCTACCCTATCTATTAGTGACTGTTTGTAATATTGTAGTAACCATTTCATCATCATCATCAGCTCATTAAACGTCCCCACCGATGGGCACGAGCCTACCCGTATAGGGTGATTAGGTCTTAGTCGTCCACGCGGGCCCAGTGCGGATTGGACTACTTCACGCACAACCTTTGAATTTCTTCCCAGGCGTGCATGAAGGTTTCCTCACGATGTTTTCCTTCACCGTAAGAGCGTCGGATAACGTAAATATATTTTCGAAAATTTGAAAACACATTGGTACGTGTTGTGATTTGAACCACAGCCCTTCCAGTAGGAAGGCGACAGTCCACACCATTGAAAGAAAGAAAGAAAGAAAGAAAATACATTTATTTGACCACAAAATTAACATTACAAGACTATAACAGTACAAAACAATTCAACGATAAAGGCATTGAGCCACCGACGCTTACCGTAACCGTTTAATATACACCAAAACATTTTTAATATTTTTGTTTATCTGTTTATTCCGGGTAAAAAAAATAATGCATTAGTTTGAACTAGTAATACATATCCAAAATAATTGAATATACCACCAGTCTCACATGCCTGGAGATTGTTTTTGGAGAATTTTAACGATAAACGTCTTTACTTAGAGGTTGATAGTTTACTGCGATCCTGATTACTTCACTTTGACCTTATTATTATATTAACCTTCACTAATACGATACGCTAATTATAGCAATGCGACACAGTCTTATGCTAACAATACACATAATGAGGTAAGTAATTTATAATGTGTTGCGTTTGTTTAAAGGATTCTACTGAGTAAATTAAGTTCGAAGTATATATCACTAAAAGTTGAAATTGCTTATATTCAATAACAACATAAGTATATAAAAGTACCTAGTAATTCGTTAATTTGGTAAATTAAATCCAGTTGCACCGAGGAGTGAGATAGGGAGACGTTCGGGAGAGGAGAAAATGCTCGTAGTCACCACGCTGGGTAAGCGGGTTGATGACCGCAGTATGATCCAGTGGCGCTGCTGCCCACCATCTGGTTTATTACCCTTTTGTCGTCTCTTACGGCATCCGCGGGAAGAGCACGGGTCGTGACACATGTAGGTATGATGAAGTAACGATGGAAGAATCCATGGAGGATTTAGGCATTATGCTCGATACGCTAGACAAAGCTCCGCAACGGACGGGTCTCAACATGTGCATGGACAAGACGAAAGTCATGTCTAATATCCGTGTACCTATACCGATATCAGTAGGGAGTTCTGTTATCGAAGTTGTAGACAAGTAGGTGTTCCTGCGACAAGTAGCCCAAATGGGTAGGTCCAACTTCGAGGAGGGTCTCAAGGAGATCTTTTCGTACAAAATACCTCAGTGTCTCAAGACAAAAAGTACCGGTGGGGCGGAAGGGTTCTCGAATGGCGTCCACGTAACGGAAAACAAAGCGTAGGCCGACCCTCAACCAGATGGACGGATGACCTAAGGTGGCGGGTAGATGGGTGCCAACTGCTAGGGTCTTCTTCCCGAGTGGAAATCATTAGAGTAGGCCTTTGTTCAGCAGTGCAAAATTTTAAGTTGTCATGATGATGAAGATGCATGCTGTGATTGTTTCTGAATTTAACTTATTTACTTACTATATGCTAAATATTAGTTAAACTTTGATGTAATAAAAAGAAGTCCTGATTGAAACTGGTTTCCTGATTAAACACTTGTACCTACCTAAGTTTACACGTTATCCTGGGCAAAACATTATTTGAAATACAGTTTTTTACGTATATAATATGATTTAGTTATAATTATGTATTACGATGTTGTGTACTACGAGGACGTGCTTACACATAATGTCCTTTATATCTGTTTATATTCAACACATGTTCCAACATTAAGTAGGCACGCAATTATTTGCTTAGACTTCCTCAACCTGAGTCAATTACCTATTATTAAAAATATGTTTTCCTGCCTACCAATAGGTACCCAATAGGGTATCAGTATTAATTGTGTTAATAACTTGTGTGCTAATAGCGTCGTATAGTACAGAAGCTTATAAACAAAAGTACGTATAAATAAATTTGAACCATTGTATTTTTTTAGTAATCAATATAATATAGACATAGACAGAAACATCCAGACTAACACAAACAGATGTGTTCATGGTTCATGCAAACAAACTACTCTGGGATCGAACACATCTGAACCATTACGCCACACAAGTTGTACAAAATACGTAAAAGTACGTATTAAGTCTACGAATCACTCACCCCATGACTTTCGGCGCCATAGCCAGCGTAGCCCACCACTGTGTCTGGGCTGGTGGTGGTTTGGTCGTCCAGGGTCACCGCTGCTATCGTCACATTGTCCAACTCCAGCGGTTCCTCCAGTTCAGCCAACATAAAGTCCCAACGTGCTGCCACCTAAATAAAAAAAATGAAATGGCGGGCTTTGTATTACTTCTTTTAAAGTAATTATTTCAACAGCTGAAGAAAATCCTTTTCCAATGTCATTAAGCATCGCGAGGATCCATCGTGAATCGCTTAATGATGGTCGCCAGAGCTCACTTCGATACCCATTTATTTAACCCTTTGACTACCATCAAACCATAGACAATTGAAAAAATATTACCTATTTTTCATATACTGGTGACTGAAATGGCTATTTATTCTCTGTTTATTTCCGATGGTGACATTTAACATTATACCCATGATAATTTAGTGCATACCTGTTTTATGTCGTAGTTTCGTGCATTTAGCCAGTACGGACCGACGGTGAAGAGTGGATGGACGTACAGTTTCTTGACCTTTTTGGTGACACCGCTGCCGTTGTCCGAGTTGTTGTGCCGCTAATACGTACCGCCCTCCAGTGAACAGCGTGCTGGAATTAGACACAGGAAGCCAATGTAGTACTTCTGTCATAAAACCTTAATAATGTTTGGTTATATGAAACCAAAGGATTCGATTTTATGACTCAACTCGTCTTGTATCCTGCTAAATAGCGAAAGTTGTTTTGATTGTTTTAATAACCCGTGAACTGGACCTCATGATTAAACCTCTTCCATTGAAATCATTGGCGAAGGCGCAAAAGTCGCTACAATCTCGCTACAAACTTTGACAGTCATAAAATTTATAACACTCATCCAATCAGCCAATGGCCACTGCTAGTCAAATCTCAATGTTTAAAAAAAATTAAAAGTGCCTAACTTTAACCGCGCAAATATAGTTCATAGGTATATTACATCAAACTTTGTTATGTCTGTCATTCAATCTAAGTGTTGTTATAACCGGTTATAATTTTATGTTCTTGAGGTATTTAAAGAGTCTAGTAATGAAATGGATGACCATCGGCGAAATAACGTTTCATGCAGAAAGTGAAATAACGTCTCAATACATACTATGTTGTAATAGCATGCCGTGCGATCCAATACAGCGAATGTTAATTGAAAATCCCACGCACCGCACTTAGGATTATCCCAATAGAAACTTGTTTGTTCCATTGTTCACTTTAAGCCCAATCGTGCCGTGATGTCACCCTATTGTAAATATATTAGCTATTTGACATTATATTGGTGAATGATTGCATAGGAATAGTATAAAGCCTATTGTGAAATATTGACTATTCTGCATTTTATTTGGAATCTAAATAGCTATACTAACATTTTAAGAGCATCGGTGGCTCATTTTTGTGGACTGTTGCTTTCCGATCTGGAGGGTGCAGGTTCAAATACCACCACGTTAACCACGTGTCAATGTCTTTCCGAATATTCAAAATAATATATACTTTTATTCGGATAAATTCATGTTACGGTGAAGGAAACCATCATGAGGAAACCTGCGCCAGCCTACAAGGAGATTCAATCGTTTTGCGTGAAGTCGGCCAATCCGCACTGGGCCCGCGTGGACGACTAAGGCGTATACACGCTATACGGGTAGACTCGTTCTCTCTCAGTGGGGACGTTTAATGAGCTGATTATTATACTAACATATTTCCATGGGTATGCTCAGTGGGAAAACCTGGTGGTTGGTGGTGGGGTCCCTGTAGCGAGACGTTAAAGGATGATGATGGTACTAACATAGCCTAGTTCGTAATGGCAGTTGTTAGGAAATCGTAGTTTAAATGCTGTAGGTACTTGCGTACCTTATTTTGGAATAGCGCATCGACGATATTTATCATATTTTTATATTTAATCCGATAAATTTATTAATTTGTTAATGTGGTGATTTTAGATAACAGAAGGTGTAGGTATTGATTGGAAACTTGATGACCTAACGTGGCAGCACCTATAAGCGGTAACCTATGGCGTTGTTTTGACATAATTTCCAGTGAATCCGATTAAGAATTCCCACAACATGGGGAGATAATTCTCAGTAACAAATTATTTTATTATGTTGTTAGTTTATCATACAGCCAAGAATTTTATAGGTAAATAAAAAATGTCCACCAACATTCATACAGCGCTATCTAGGACCAAATTAAGCATCTAACCTGTAATATGGATAATAAACATACATGAATACTTTTTTGTAAATACCTACATATGTTCTTATTATACATAGAAACACATAAACCATGTCGCATACAAAAAGATATGTCCATACACAAAATGTTTGTTTATACTGCTCGCCGCTCAGGATCGAACCTAAAACCCTTGCAGTATTTGCAGCACTAGTCGACATTTCAACCATATGGTTATATAACATAAAAAAACTCGTTTTAGAAGAATTTATTATTGCAATAACATCGTGATTACTTTGGTAGATGATTCATGTTACTAATGTACTAATACAATGCAAATACCTTGTGACCAGTTGCCGTTATATTAATGATCATTGGCTTAATGACTGCGTTTGCGTGTATGCGGGCTGCCGATAAACATTTCGGGACAAAGTTGCCATGTTTTGAATTAATACCACATAGCGTCAGAAATAATGAAATTAATTGAAACGTATTTTTTGTACGTATTCAAAATGTAACTTTAAACTAAAAAAAGGATCTTACGAATCCAGATAAGATTAAATCCCTTGACCTTCGAATATATTCAACGCTTAATCATTAAGCCTAAGCGATGACCACGGAGTCAGTTAAAGTGTGAAACCGGCTATTTAATTACTGGGTATCGTTTCGGTGCTTTTTTAGCTAACTAGAATATTTTTAGAATATTTTAGGCAAAAGTTGATATGAATAAAAAGTAAGCTGATCATACATTCCAAGCGCACTTGGCTCAAAAATTGTTCTTCCGTTTGCGTCCAGTTTGTCTCTATTCACATTCTTAAATTATGTAGAAAATCTACGCGCGGTACCAGTTGTCAATCAATTTTTATCAAATAAATAATCAAAGATCATACTTACTTTTTAATAAATACGAGTAAGAGTTTATCTATTTAAAATTAATCTGTTATTAATCATTCAAAGTTACCTTTAGACAATACTAGCTCCTTTACTTGGACGGTTCGGACAATATGACACATTACACATATACGTGGCTATGTTTAAGGGTTGGTGGCGTAATAGCGACTAATAAGATTTTACAAGTGACGTCGCAAAAATATATTCATCCTCCTCTGTGCAGAAACACGTTAATCCGTTTGCGTTGTTGTGGTACGTTATGGGTTGGCTAATTGATAGGTTCTATTCACTCAATGTGGCGAACCGAGATATAGAAAACCTATTGTCAGACGTCTCCTGTAGATGCAGTTAAAGACAAGGCGATATTATAGTAGGTTTGTAGATATTTGTCTTTTATAAAAGCTTTTTCAACATATGTGTTTATTAGGTATCTATTATACGTAATTTATAAACTTGTAATGTACACTACATGACCTTAAACTGTTTAAAGTGCCCCGATCCCAAATACGTCGCAAATGATATTGTTAACTCGGATCTCGTAACCAATAAATGAGACACACATTCACATTGGTTAGTTATCCAAAGTGTCAAAGAATGACATTATTATCAAAGCACAAAAGATAAATTTATATAGGTAGGGATTACTTGAAATGCAGTACGTTCCTATCCTATTTATAGAAATAAAATACGGATAAAACAAAGAACGCATCACTGCTATATTCAGTGACGAACAAAATAAAAATCATGCATTAAAAACAAAGGGTTATGTTCCAAGAAACCCGTGAGTCAATTAAAATACAAGCAACCTGTAATACTAAACCCGGAACTTCTCGTAGCTACGCTTGCTGACGCAAGTCTTGTCAACTGGCCGCTGTCAATCAACATTATTGCAAAGATTGATTTCTTTTTATACCCAAGCTCATGGTTTGAAAAAAACATTCACCTTGACCTAATAAGAACATGATTGCGTTCGTTTGTATTTCTGTTACTCAGATCCGTATCTTATTTATCCCGTTATTTGCTGTCGATTTCTGGCCGCTTTACTTGACCCGACCCTTATGTGGTCCAAATCTTAAATAATACTAGCTTTTGCCCGCGGCTTCGCTCGCATTAAATTCGGGATAACACGGTACTTTCATTTATCACTATACATAGGATTTCCCCTCCCTCCAACTTTAAAGGTTTTGGGGTCAATTTCAGAATTTTTTTTTAGCAAAAAATATGTTGTATTAAGCTAACCTTAAAAGATAGACATATGCTGTCGCGGACTTTTTTGTAGACCTTTAAAAGGAGAACAATACTCTCATACATGACTTTTGTGAAACTTTAACTCTTCAGCCTTATATATTAGTATAGATTTAGCTCTATCTAATAAACGAGTTGTCTTGATAAGTATGCTAATTGTATTTACACCTGGATTTGCATTATATGTTTTTGAGACTAATCAATCTTCATAAATTTTATTATTTATCCTTGTGAACGTAAATTATTTTCGTTGTAACGGAAAATAACGTTGGAAACCGAATAATTTGGAACAGGTTTTTAAATAAAAACAAATTGCTACTTTCTTAAATTAGAATCCACTCTGGTGAAAGATGTCCTCTCTTTTTATTAAGTAAATGAATTATTTAAAAATAAGTGTAGTGATTCATGGTCTTCTAAATATGTGCGTCACAGATATTTATTTAATACGTACATATTTTATACGTTGTTCTGGTTTTCCTTGTGAAGCCTTGTATTATGTAGACTGCAGAAATGTGTCACCTTTTGTTGTCTTCTGGGTATATTGAAAATGATACCCGGAATTGCCGGATATATATTTTAGTAAAATAATTAAGAAAACCAAACCAAAAAAGTCAACTACAACATAAGTAAGACTGGCTCGATGACGTATAACGTCTGAACTTTTTCGGATTCAAATTCAAATGTTTTATTTGCAACTAAGTGTTACAAAGGTTCATCTTGAGATCATTACAGGCTCCTATGTCTACGGTTAGGTATAATTATTGTATATTCCATACGGATGTACCGAATTATTCCAATGCTGTTTTTCTTTGCTACATTAAATAGACAAACATGAGATAAAGATTAGATATACGTACTCATACGAGCATCATTAAATAAAATAATGACTTTCGCTAGGTTAAAGGAAATAAAGTGAAGCAGGTGAGTTTAGGTATAATTGCACACCAATTTCTGGAGTCTTGAATGTCGAAATTTGTTAACAATGATTGAGGTAAAACTTTGATCATGATTTAAGTTATACTCGTAGTACATTTATGTCTTTGTTTAGTAAGAAAATTTTGGTATCTAAAATTTTTTAACTATTGACACAGGCGTTATGCCTGTGTCAATAGTTAAAAAAACTTAGTCTATTTTATCATCATAAGGAGGTATTTGCTCTGTAACAACTAGGCTAGTGCAATGCATATACGCTGACCTCTAGCCTTGTTGGCTAAAGGTACACCAGGGAGTAGGAATGGTTTACTTCGGTTCCAAAAGTGGCATGCCCTAGCACCATCAACCAATCTATTTTATTCAGATCTTTGATGCACTCAATCAGTAAAAGTATTTTTATGATCTAAGTTAGCAATCCAGGAAACTGACCAACTGATGTAATATGCCATTTTCGCCTAAAATTTCACCAACAATATACTAAATATCACCAAAAGGGCTCAGTTCAGTTGTGAATTTGTGACGAAAAGACGAAAAGTCACAGTATCCAGCAATTCCACTACCTGTCTCGTTCTTCAGCTCGGAACACGGTATCACGAAAAGCATACTGTTCTAAAGTGATAAAAATTATTTACAAAATATAAAAACAATATTTTATTTTACCAAGAAACAAATTATAAGAAACATTGTTTCATTGGTCAATTTGTAATAATATTATAAACCATATTGGATGATAAGCAAGCACTTTGAACCTGCTGCAAAGATATCATTAAAGTCGGATACATAGAATGCATTAATGAAGAAAACGTTAAAAAAATGTAAAAAGATATAAACGTATGTACTTCAATAATGCTATTTATATATATGCTTTACGTATGGGTGTGATTACCATAGTTGTTGGAGTAATGATAATGAGTTTTAATTTAGTACTCCGAGACTAGACTCGTAAAATTGACGCATTGTAACGACTTGACTATAATAATAAGAGATAATATAATATATTCTCTATAATTAAGCTTGATATACTTATGAAGCCGGAAACAATGTTTTAGTACATATATAAACGACCAATAACAACATGCCTCCGATTCTGTTGTTTTATCGATTAGTAATACAGGTTGACCGACTTATTTATCATTTTAATGATTTCACTGACATCATCTATTTCTTTTTTTTAATAATGTTTGTATTGAAAAATTAAAGTAAATATATTTTTACGTCTGGAGATGCAGTGAATAGCGACGCACTGTACCCTGTGGGACTCGAGTCATATCAGAACTTTATTCACTGAAGACCGGGTTACGGGAAGCATAGTGTCATGTCTTTGACTCCGTCGGTGATTGCCTGCTAGTGCGCCTTTTTATTCTTTCATCGTCTTCGTATTAGAGTTGCGGAAGGTTCATTCTCCCAGTGAAGTTCTGCTGCCACCTTCTGCGAAATAACAGTTTCGCAGGACGAGGAAATAGCTTCTCATGCTCTTATCTATGGTTACCTCCTACTATGGTTTTAATTACGGCGGGAAGCCAAACCCCCCCCCCCCCTAAAAACTGATACTAAAGCCCGCCGTTGCGATGTCCACGACCAACACATTACCAGGATATGCTCCGCCTTGTCCTCTGCCTTGCTACACTCATGACATTCCTTGAGAGCTTTCCTCCCTTCCAATCCGGTTCAAGTATTTATTGAAACAGCCATGCCCAGTCGATACCTCCTCCAGGATATTGAAAAGGTATCTGCGTACAGCATAGTATCGAAGTGCTTCTATGATAGTTGCATGTGGAATGATATTAAATACATTGGTAATGTCAAATGATATTGCCATTACCATTTCCCTTTTACTAAAAGCCTCTTTAAAATAAATATATTAAATAACTCCTTGATCCTGGATATTCGCCGCTTCGAAGCTATTGCTAGCACTCGGCCTCCAATACCATGGGGGTTCAGGAGCTAAAGGATATAGTATCCATAGTACAAGTCGTACGCTTAATTTAGGTTTAAACACTTATATACAAAATAAAATAATGTAATCCTGTATAGTTATTTTCTTTTATCTTTTTAGTCGGCATGGTTATATCTTCTCTACCCAGAAACCTTTGCTCTTTTGTGGCAAAGATGCTACACGGTGCTTTTATAATATTCGTATCGTATGGCTAACACTGATTGCATTTTAATACGCAAATGAAGGTTTGGCGTCGTGAATACACTACCCAGTGAACTCCTACCTAATAAAAAAGTTTTATGGTAACTGAATCCTTTTATTGGTACACATGAATGGTGATATTCTCACTGATTTATTGTTCGTCGTATAGCAGCACCGAAAGGACTCCATAATAATGTCTGATTTCATACGCATGAATTGGTTTATTTTAGTTATTTTCATAGTATAATGTCATATGGTCTTCTGTTGCGGGGCTCAGCTGCTGATATTAACACTATATTTGTACTTCAAAAAAGAGCCATCCGAGCCATTCATAACCTTAGACCACGTGATTCATGTACATAGTGTTTCTTGCACATAGTGTTCCAGTTACAAAATCTTTGTAATAAATTATTGTAAAGCTATGTGTAGGTATATGAGAAAACTCTGTAACCACTGATATAAAAAGATTAAAAGAGTAACTCGAGTTTCTTGCCGGCTCTTCTCGAAGATCCTACTTATTCCGAAACGGTGGTAGAGTCACAAAAAATATGATAATAATAACAATTGACGATTCAAAAGTATCTGTAACAGATTTATTTGAATAAAGATTTTTTTTTCTTTCTTTCTGATGGCTTCTGGAGATTCACTAAAACTGAAGCGAGGCAAAATACGGTTGATCGTCACAGGGAGAGGACTTTGCCCAGCAGAGGAAGTAGTAGTAGGTACTTACCAGTGACCGGCTGTAAGTATCCACTTGGGGTGGATGATGGAGCCACCGCAGGTGCCGCCGAACAGCACGGAGTGCGGGAACCTCACATTCACTGGTTTCGTACTAATTGCGTTATTTTCTGGGATAACTTCTGAAGAAGTCTTGGATGGAGTTTCTTCTTTTATGCCAGTTGCGCCCTTTATGGGCCCCGGATATACCACTTTGCGGTCAGGATTTGATGCACTGATACTTTGCTTGGGAATTTGAACTACATCGGGCACTCTGTTGTCAGCGGCATTATTTATAGACTTTGAGCCTGTAATTGAAAAAGTTTTCAGATAAATACAGGAACTTTAGCTCAAGTTCTTTTTTATATATCGTTTATAGATACTTTTATACATTACACTTATTATTAACTTTCTTTTGCTTTTGACAGTCAGTGGAAAGGTTAAGAAATGGAAATGCTGCTGCAAAAATTTTAAACATGAGTTATAGTTATTAGCTACGTCTATTAAGTCCCGTTTTAATATAAGTTTTAAATATTACATATATTTACAGGCCATATAATATTTAAAGCGTCATTGGTGAAATATTTATATATTGGCATGTTTTACCGTATCACCTACCCGAATTACCAGAGTTATCAGTCTAGGTGGAAAATACTGAGCCATTCACAGTCGGTATGTAGCTGATTGCTTCGTTGTCGTTAAACCCATTAAATTGATGTGCTGTCAGATCAATTAATACATAGATAATAAATACAGGTTTCAGTGATCTGGGATCGAATGTACTGTTACAGGTTTTTATTACCACACTTAACCAACTAATGACAACAAATTGCTCTTGCATCGTAAAGAGACTGCTTATCGAGTAAAAAATGTTTGTTTGTATGGGAAGTTCCATCATTATAGTAACATAAATCCTGATTGCAATTAACTTATTTAGGTTTACAGAAGCAGATTGAGGTGTTAGTAATACATAAAGATAACAAAAACAACACTTAATATTGGCATTTGTAACGCAAATTATTTTGGTTTTAATGCCATATTAGCTTATCAAATAATCTGCTTGATACTTATTATGACGGAGTGATTACCTGTATACTTATACCTAAAATTAAAGATTGTTTTTGTTTTTATATATTTTCCATGCATAATTTTGATTCTAAATGCGCGTTTGTTGTTTGTTTTGAATTGCGATCTTAAACTTGCATTTTTAAGTGAAATTAATGTTGGAATAAGAAGTTTTAAGTTACACACATCACTTGTTATATGTATTTTCACATCAATATCAACACTTGCTTCTACTCTACCCACATACATTAATGTTCACCGTATCTACGAGAATGTGTAAAACACGATATCATAGGCAAAGTAACACTGGATGTTTTTAGTACAATTCGCTTTGAGCTCTAATACCATAGCAAATTAGAGAACGCTTGATTTGTTAAAAGTGATGTTTTTATTCACATAGAACACTATTTTAATTCAAGTTATAGATACTAATTGAGTTTAATCCAATGTGTTTTTCTTGTCATTATTTTTTCATTCAGAATTCAAGTTTTTTTTTAACAC
Source organism: Leucinodes orbonalis (assembly GCA_019425675.1). Classification (NCBI taxonomy): domain Eukaryota; kingdom Metazoa; phylum Arthropoda; class Insecta; order Lepidoptera; family Crambidae; genus Leucinodes; species Leucinodes orbonalis. The sequence continues at coordinate 98,880 of PQWD01003753.1, forward strand.
TTTAAAGTTCACTGACACATAATAGTGTATTTAATACCTTTGTATTGGGAGTCATTTGGGTCGGGACGAGCCGAGACGAATACGGCCAGCGCTACGAGCGCGAACGCCAGCGAGATAGTTTCCGCGCGGACAGACATGACGAGTGCGCCTGCGCCGCCACGCCGCTTGCTATATACGACTGCCGTGACGTCACCGCTTGTTGCGCTCACGCAATAACACGCATCTTTGCTTTTAGGATTCCAACCAGTTATACCTCTAATAAGTCAGGTAGGCCATTGGAGGCTGGATTTGTTTGCTGGAATATTGTCGCATCATTGGGATTCTCAGGAAGAGGACGTAGGTAGTGATTTTGCTAAACAATGACTGAAATTATACTGGTATGATAAATCAGTTCACCTTTTAACAGTGAATTATGCCTTTTAAGTATTTTGAGAGATACGTAATCTAATCCCAGTAGTGAAATACACAGATTTCCCAATACAGGAGATGGGGCAAGCCGCGTTTTTAAGTGCGACAAATGTAAGCTCAATGAGCATACACTGGCTGCCAGTTTACGCTCTGTGAGACTAGTCAAGACGCACGAATATTAGAAGAAATTACCGTTTTTTCCCTGCCAAAAAATGCCATCCTGTGCAATTGTAACATGACATCATCGCAATGAATCAGTAAATTTACCAAGAAATATAATAACTTTTCACAGGTAAAACCGTAAAGAAATTGCGACACTGAGACTGCCTATAAACTTGGCGGCTTGTCCAGTCTAATTGTATATTCGGATGTCTGTGGTGAAATATATGCCTAGTTAAAGAGACTACCTAAAGCAGAACTATAGAAAAATTACGGATTCTAACAGTTAATGAGCAGTTATGCTTATAAACTATCATTACTAAATGGGGACAAATCGATAAATGTTTTATTCTTGTAAAACTTAAAACTAAAGGTATCTTGGACGTACGTGAATGTTGTTGCAATTGTTTTCTGAATAAATTTTACTTTACGTAGGCTTGAGTAAACGTCTAATTGACTGGCTATTGTTATATCGTAAACATACCACTCAGGGGGAAGAAATTAATGATATAAAAAATAAAATGGGGACTGGTTTTTAAATGTTGAATTCAAATAATGACTTAATTGATAAAATATAAGCCACTGAATGGTGCAAGAAGTCTTTTGACGGTTTGTTTATTTTTGCAAAACAGGTTTAGCTTGACTCGATCTTGTTGTCATGTCGCTGACATATATTTTAATAAAATGTGCCTGTCCTGCTCGGTATGTAGACGTGGGTTTGCACATCAATGAAATTTGTATTAATCATGTCCCTCTTTTTCGGTTTTATAAGACCGTGGTTAGTTTATAGGTGGTTAGTATTACCGACTTAGGTCCATGAGTACCGAAGCTTGACGCTCATTATATTCAAACGTTTTTTTCAGATATTACTAAAAGTATCTTTAAAATCTACAAGAATGAACATAATTTCAAAAATAACGCTTCATGATTATTTCAGACTAGACGGTAATGTACCATGTTTCAGATATACAATAATAAAATAAAATAACCACCAAAATTGGAACTTAGGGGCCTCACTATACATTGTTTAGATCCCAAGCCAAAGATGGTTCACCCGCCGAACCAGCAAAGTAGATTTCGAATCAAAGCCCCCTAATGTGGTAAATTTGTAAAACAGGCCTTGTCTAGCAGGAGACGTGGCCGAATGTTCACATAGGTAAGAGAATTAACAGAATTTGGGACATCCACAATTTTTTTTGAGAAATAATTAGTTCTCTAGAAGTAAACTAGTAGGAGGCTATAAAGTAGGAGGATTCAGTTGGGCTGGGCGGCATTCGGTAAGCTACGTTTTGTCTTAAAGACGAAAGTCTTGAGCAATGTGTCCTACCCGTGCATACCCAGCTGAGACATGGACACTGTCTGCGGGATTGGTTCACAAGTTCAAAGTCACTCAACGCGCAATAGAGCGAGCTATGCTTGGAGTCTCTCTTAGGGATAAGATCAGGAATGATTTAATCCGTAAGAGTTACCGACATAGCCCGCCGGATCAGCAAGTTGAAGTGGCAGTGGGCTGGTCACGTATGTCGCAGAACCAATGGCCGTGGGAGCAGACGAGTTCTGGAGTGTAGACCTCGTCTTGGCAAGCGTAGCGTAGGACACTCTCCGGCTCGATGGACCGACGACTTCCGAAAAGTCGCTGGTGGAGCCGGATGAGGAAAGCGGAGGACCGGGATATCTGGCGCAAAATGGGAGAGACCTGTGTCCAGCAGTGGACTGCGATAGGTTGAAGAGACAGACAAACAGAAGTAAACGCTTCTCATTCCGAATCGAAGAAATAACTTACGTCAATAGGTAAGTTCTTTGCGGTATGTAGGTACTGAGCATAACTTGCTTATTCTATATTCTATGTAGGAGACATGACATTGTTGAATTTATTTCGTTTTGGGAAACACTAAAATTACAGATTTTTTTGTCCTGAGTATCATGACATAACTTATAATATGTGAATCAGATATAGTTTTTGGCATCTGTTACCTATTTAACTGGTGCATTATGTGAATTTGTTAGTTAAAATCTACAGTAAATTTCCTCCCCATTCAGCCCCTACCACAGCTATTGGTAGTAAAAGTGTAACTGGCAAGAAAATTAGTTTAACATGACTGGGATCGTTAGGTTAAGATCACTGCGTGATCCGAGGGTCGTGGGTTCGAATGCCAATAGGGAAAGTCACATTGTGCGATTTTTCTAAATTTGGTTTGGACATTGCAGGCTGAATCAACTGATTGTCCGGAAAGAACGATTCCGTTCTTCGGAGGAAACAATAAGCCATGTCGAGCTACCCAATCCGCATTGGGCCAGCGTGGTGGATTACCACCTAATCTCCATAGCTATGTTGTGAAGGTCTATGCCCTGCAGTGGACCGTTACAGGCTGATGATGATGATGACATAGAGAACTATATCAATAATTTCGTCGTTAATTATCTTTTGAAACGATGATGAGAGCTGGAGTCCATAGAAATACACAAAGATACAGGATATACTTCTAGGGGACTTATTTCTAGGGGCTTCGTTTGCCTATTGTATGATATCCATAATACAGGTTTCCGTTGAGTCGGTTGACCTTACGATACGCCACATATTATTTTAACAACGGTGTTTGGCTAGGCTAGGTAGAAGAAACTGGTTTTCTATCTGTACATAATTATAGAGAATAGATTCATTTGATTTAAGTTTTCATCCAATGAGTTTGACAAAAAAATTTTTGTTTTGTTTGATCATAAAATGCAGATTTCATAGGACTTGTGCTTAACGGTATTTTGTGTTATTATTATTATTATTGTCTTATTTTTTGTATATTTAAGTATAAGATAACTTGATTCGAAGTTTTTATTGTAACTAGAAGCAATAGGGAACATGCAAATGTAATATAAATGAATATTTTGATATTAAAATGTTAAAATAACATAAGAGAAGGGACACCGCAAGGTTTATATTTTAATTTAACTCTGTTTTTTAAAAATAATTACGAATTGAAATTACTTGAAATGAAACGTACATTAAAACACCAATCACTGTCATTTACGTCATCTATGTATGACATATTATTTTGACGTTAAAGGTTTAGTAAAAAGTGAACATTAAAACGACAAAATCGGCATTTTTCGAATAAAAATTAAATTTAGGACTAGTTAATGTTGACATGGTTGTAATTTATTTTTGTCCGAAGTGAGTTTTACAAACCGCAATAAGCCTGATGCGAAATATGGACTTTTTACGGTACTTTATTGAAATATCAAAGCATAATGTCTACTGATAATCAAGAAATGATTGTTTTTTATCACCAAACATCAAAATGAAAGTAGTGAGCAAAAGAAAAGGTTATATTTTAACTCATCACAGTGTGAGCAGAAACTGCTTGGAAAATGCTGTCCTGAGGATTTCCAAATGGAACTGCCCTGTGCAGTCCTCATCCATGGCACTTACACTACACTCTAAAGATGAAACCAGGAACAAAGAAGAAATAATAATATTGGTTTTAAAAAATCATTATTTTATTTATATCATAATTGTGTAAGTTTGTATGTTTTTGTGACTGTAATATAATTAATCAATATTAAACTTGGTGTATTTTCAACGCTTACAAGAATTTTTCATTTTTTATTATTGCTGATTCAGGTGCCAAAGGCATTATTCTGTTTGAGCATTCAAAAATATGGGGTATGAGCATCTCTATTAACAAAGTTTTTAAACTTTTTAACATGATTACTTATCTTTACAATAAAAAGTTATAGACAACTTTGTTATTGTATTTGTATTAGGTAGGTAAAAATGTTTGTTTCTCATACAAGCAGATGAAGAATAAACTAACATCATAGTCGTCTTCACCGCATCGAAAAATAGTTTGAGAAATAATTCATTCGTCTTCACAGCTCGAAATCTCTTTTTTCCCGGTTTTGTGTCAGTCAAAAACAATATGATTGTTATTAGATGAACACATTGGCAAAAAGTATGGTCAACGCGGCTTTTTTCCCGGAGTATCAATTCATTACATCCATACATTATCAGCCATTTAAAATTCTTATAAATTAGGTCTCGACAGTCGAGGAAAAAATGCAAAAGTATGAAAGTCCTTGAAGAAAAGGAGGTACATTCACATATCTGACGTCAAACGTGATGCCAGCCCGTTTTGGCGCGAAATTTGAAATTGTCAATATCAAACCGCATTTTTATGCAGAAAATGACAGTTTTTTTATTTTTAAATATACTTGTGGTCTATTCCAAATGTATTTCTTTAAAAAAACACAAAAATAAAATTTGTGCATCTTCCCAATTGACTCGTGTTACTTTACTCTTACGTGAAGAAGGAGTAAAGCACAGGAGTAAAGAAAACAATACACTTTGTTGTATGGCAATGATTAAACAATATATAAAAGGAACATCCTCTTATATCTGGGGGCACGGCAGTGCCCCCGCCAAGTCGAGCGCGAAGCAAACACTGCCGTACCATCCTTTACAGGATCCATTTCGCCGCATTTTCAGGCCCGATTAGAGAACCTTTGGATAATACCAGAGCGCTGAAATTTTCGTCATCTAGTAAGATATAATAACTTACTTTAAATCCAAAATTTCAAGTCTGTAGGTCATTTAGTTCCGACGTTAAGCGAAAGCAAAGTTTCACATTTTCGACAGACACTCACTCACTCACTCATGATCATCAAAATAGAACTAGTACTTCCCATTAACTCAGAAAGCTGAAATTCGGTACAGAGTTAGGGTTTAATGGCTACATAAAGGGAAAACTATGAAAACTTCGAAAATCGAAGATCTGGAGTACCTGGTGACCCTGCTTAGATAACAAAATCATCAAAATAGAACTAGTACTTCCCATTAACTCACAGAGCTGAAATTTGGTACAGAGTCAGGGTTTAATGGTTACATAAAGGGAAAACTATAATAACTTGGATAATCGAAGATCTGGAGTACCTGGTCCCTGCTTAGATAACAAAGAGCCCAGCCAAACTATAAGAGATTGACATACCGCCTTTAAACAATATACTATATTAACATGATGGGCCGCTTTATCCGATGGCAAAAATCGTGGGGCATTTGGACTTCAGGTCAATCCGTCAAAGACACAAGCGATAATTATGGGTGGGTCACGAAAGGCAGACTTTTCCTAGCCTTGTTTTTATTATGTCAGTATTATTATAGCAATACAGTTCGTAATCTTGGCATAACAATTGACAGCTCTTTAACGTGGAATTCTCAGGTTTCTGATGTCAGTAAGCGAATGTTTGCTGCTGCTGCATCATTGAATACCTATTCCGATTCAGGTATTGCTCCTTTCCAACTTGGACTATGCTGATTGTAGTTATTTGGATCTTAGTGAGATTCTCCTAAACAAGTTAAAGAGACTACAGAATTTTTGTATTAGGATAATTTATGGACTTCGTAAATACGATCGTGGTTCTTTTTATCGTGCAAAACTTAAATAGCTTCCTATACGCCGACGCCGTGATCTTCACGTTCTTTCGCTTTTATACACTATCCTTTTCAATGGAGTGGCACTAGCTTATCTCAAAGAGCGATTTAGTTTTATACAGTCTTCTCATTATAGTGGTCTGCGTTCATCTTTAAAACTTAATCTTGCTCCTTCTCATTCTTCTCATTCATTTACCCAGTCTGTTCAATCCATTCGACTGTGGAACTCTCTACCTATGTCCATTCGTCAGTCTCCTTCTCTAACTATTTTAAAAAGTCGCGTAAAAGAATTTTACCTTTCAATTTAACATTATTATTATTTTTTTGTCTAATTTTTAAAATTATTTATTTATGAATGTATCTTATTATTATGTATGTTATATTCCTTATACCTTAATTTATTAATAGAAGCTTATCTATTTGTTTTCATATCCATAATATAAATGTATTAGATATTTTATATATATATATATATATATATATTATATATATATATATATATATATATATATATATATATATATATATATATATATATATATTATATGTTTATATGTATTATATTTATGTTTATTTATATTTTATATGTGTATATATGTTAATGTTGAAATATAATGATGTATTTATAAGTTGAATTAAGCTTTTCTTACTTTGCACTGTCTTGCCCTTTCATGTTGTTAATCGCTTCAAGCGATAAGACCGCCTGAATTGCATTATTCTCCTTCATTTATTGTTAAATATGTGTCTGTTTTTTGGTGTGTATATGTCTTTTTTTGGTGTGCAATAAAGAATCATTATATCTATCTATCTATCCCTAGTTGCAGATGAATAGAAAATTATGAGTAAAATTGTTAAACTTACAATTTATGTAACAAGGACTGCAAACCCATATTTTTCCTGAGGCTGGGAAGGTTTTGCCAACACGCATTTATGAGGGCTCTAAATCCGCTACTTTTTAAATGCGCCCTTTCTATTTTCTCTTTTATCATCAGCTCATATTCGTCCCCACCGAGGGCACGAGCCTACCCGTAAGGCCGACTTCACGTACAACCTTTGAATTTTTTCGCAGACGTGCGCAGGTTATCTCTCGATGTTTTCCCTCATCGTAAGAGCGTCTGATAAACATATATTTCGAAAATTCGAAAAGACAAATGGTACGTGGCGCGTTTTGAACCTGCACCCTCCAGATTGGATGGCGATAGTCCAGACCAATGAGCCACCGAATCTGGATAAGGTCCAGGTATTCATATCCATGTTTCATCTCAGATTAGTTGCGTGCATGTCTATTGATAGTATGATTACTATATTAAGTGTAAACATAGCGTTCTTTTGATGACGCGATCCAGTCTGTGGGTATTTTGCTTATTCCAAAAAACTGACGCAAATGTTTAATGACGAAGGGTTTGACCTACAGTGGGCCATTACATATAATTTACTTCACCGTTCTTGTTCTTGATGCATCGAGGTCGTGATGCGTCCGATGACGTCAGTGCACCCGTATTGATGCACACAATTTCAGTGCATATCTTAGTGTCGGAAACAATTGCTGATACAGGTTTATAAACACGCACTTGTTCCTATCTTGGAATAAAATACTGGGCCAAGGAACCCTTAATACACCCGATGAGACAATTCATTGAAGTATAAAATAAAATATATTGACGAAAAGCAACATGCGCGTTTAAAATACAAATTCTTTACGTAAGTTGTGCTAAAATATATAGTGATACTGTTTTATTGTTTTTAAATGTCATATATGTATATAAATGAATGGTTTTTATGTTTTTTGTGATTCACTGAATTTTGTTATTGTATAGGTTTCACTGAATAGATTTACTTACTTAATTGTATTCCTGGCCTTGGATACAGCGTATTATTATTAGTATTTAGAGAATAGACTCTATAAAAGCGCAGCGGTCATTGAAAATGCCTGTCACGGATTATTAGCTGGACAACCAACAGGGGTTGACCTGAACCATGCACTTCCTAAACCAATGTCCTATGCGTTGGTGGATTTGAGTGCGGAAAAGACCCGTGGTCCAACTAATTGGAAATAGTAGTTGGACCACTGCCCCGCACTGTGACGAAAGGCCTTTGGAGCGAGACAACCGTATTTATCTGCTAGGCAAGTTTGTTATGGGCTACGTGTGTCTGGATGGAACATGAGTAGTAAATAATGTATGTAGAATTGGGAATAACACCGTCACCTGATGCAAGAACTAACAAAATAAGCACGAAAGCCTAACCAACCATTGATGAAAAGTTCCATATGTATTATATGTTCCAGTAAAAACTCATAACCGGTCAATAAACTTATTTTTCATTCAATAAGCTTGTCTGAGAGGCTTCTTCCGCTTGGCCACAGTTTCTCCCACCCACTCGCTTTGCTCGCTCGGCTCGCGCATTTTTGGGGTTATCGTTTTAACTAAGCCTAACCAACATAGTTAAAAACACTTATGATTAAAAAGTCAAGTAGATTGACCGATCAACAACATGCCAATCCACTGAAGCGCTTTTTTTTCTAAGCATCAAAATTCATATTTTTAGTTTAGTATTTTTAATTGTTTTTTATTATATTTTCGTATATTTTTTGACGTTCATAAGTGCTTTTTGTAAGCCTAATTTGAATAAAGAATTTTGAATTTGAATTTGATCAATACCAGTAATAAGTTTTGACTGTAACACATGACTATGCATAAATGAACTTTTAGATAATTTAGTTTGTACTTTGACGTACCAATAGGAGTGGTTTTATTGCTGGTTTTCCCGACACTAAGTACATAATAATAATGCACTATACACATTAATTATATGATATAATTTATTTCGTGATGCGGTATTACTTATGTTTGGTATTATAAAAACAAACAGGTATATTAAAATCATATTTAAGAGGCTGGCAGTGTAACCAACAAGAAGAAGAAGCGCCCTCAAACCTTCGTCATTAGAACATCCCAACAATATTCAAATAATTATCTAAGATACAGATAACATACCATAATTGCAAAGGGTCTCATTCTCTACTACAGGGAAAACGAAAATAATCATAGGTTTACTCGGCTACGCTAGGTAACATTTGAAGTAACGTTTAACAGATATAACGCCCTCTTGTGACCTGACAATTTAAAATTAAACTTATAATCTTAAACCTAATCTAATAGATACCTTTGTATTAAATAAATAGTTTTAATAAATAGAGAACCTGCTCTTCCCCAATGAGTAGGAGGTACCTATGCATCGCATTATCAAATAAAAATGTAAGCTTAGATCCACAATGAACTTGAATGTGAAATAAGCGTCACTATACTACATTAGAAATCATTGAGATGTTCTTTATTTGAAACAAAAATTATATTATGTGCCTAAAAATACAAGTTCCATTTTTTTTGTTTATGTTACTTCTGTACATGACACATGGTGATGAATAAACCATTAAATTTGTCTTTCGCGGCAAATGCGAAATTTCATTTAAAGTCTATGTAACGTTGTTACACTCACAAGTGTATACAACCAATGTATTTTATTATTCTTGTTGAAATAATAAAGGCAACCACGGAAAGTTAAATTAAAGTTTTCTTATGCAATCAACCTCCCCATGGCCATGGTGTGTGGGAAAGCCTTCTCTCCTTAGTAGGACGTTATGGGCTGATAATAATGATGAATAATGCATCATCATCAACCTGCATGCCCCAGACACCACGATGGTTCCCAGGCTAATTCTGGTAGGCTAAATGCGGCAGGCAAAATTACACGTATCTTTTACGATTGACGAAATAACAATGTCAAATCAAAGAACTGACAATAAACTTAATCTCAAACTATAAAATGGTCAGATACCTGTGAAGATGGCGAAATACACCATCGACATCATTGCCAGCGTAAATTTCAGAACTCCCATGACTTTTGATCACTTCAAAAACACTTGATTTTTAGCTGGTCATTTTATAAATAGGACACTGTTTTCTGTTTGGTGTTATAATTATGTTTCCTTGTATATTGGGATTGTGTCCGTTATATAGGAAAGTAGCGTTTTCAGTGAATAAAACTATTAAGTACCTAAATGTATATTGCATTCAATTTGAATGTTCCATTAAAATAAACCATCTTGGTATAAATATTGTTACAAGGAAAAATGTTTCATTGCCATTAAATATTTGATTTTGTACTTTGTACGAATATGTTTCAATATTTGATAAGTATTATTAATAAGCAATACATAGTGTGCGGCCTCCGGCAAGTTGGCTGACAGTTGGCAACAAAAAAACTGGAGACCAAGCTAGTTGGCAAGGTTTAAGAGAGGCCTATAAATTAGCAGTGGTAGGGCAATGATGTAAAAAAGTATGGATTCGTGTTATGCTCAGAAAACAATCGAAAAAAGTGTTCCGAATGCAGTGACAGCACACATACACATATTTCGAACACCTATACCCAAACAAAAGAGTACAAACTGTACTCTCTTCGGCGGTTCGTTTTTGAGGCACGGATGGCGTATGTACCTTTACATATACTGAATACGTTGTGGTAAGGTGTTAAAGTGAAGTTAGCAATATAGAAGTTTTCTGACAGGTGATAGGCCTTCGACCATAGAACAAAACTAGAATGAAGAAAAAACTAATGATCGAAGCCATTATATATGAGACGTAATATATATATTTTATGGTGATAATTTTTTGAACACAGTCGAGATTACATAAAGCTCACCTATTTGTAAGTAGCTACTGTCGCCTATAGTTAGTTAACCAGTCATCACATTTGACGTTGTTTGCTTTTGAGGCAGCTAAACTATTATATTTTATGGAGTTTCAACTCGGGTTAGGCTAACATACAGCTAAACGATTATTTAAGTAGGTACCTGGGGGCACGACGCAAGGCGGGCAAGACGAGCCAAGCGAAGTGCAAGGGCAGGTACTACATATCATCAAAATGTTTGGCTACTTTCTTGAAATGCTAAAAAGCTAAAATTTGGTAATTGGTATTGCTTACTTTTGGTATCATTACTCACTTTAGATCATAAACCAAATATCCGAATCACCTCCACGTCTAGCGAATCGGCGAAGCTGTACATATTTATTGATATGTAGAATTTGTTGAAGTTAGTTTCGGTAGAGTTAGGCAGTGTGGATTCAGAAGTTTGGCTCTCCATGCGATCTGACATCCTTTTACAGCAAAAACTTTATTAGTACCTATGTGGTCGTCTAGACAACATTTTACATGATTTGTTTTTGGTGGGTTCCACATTTAGCCTTTAGGTCAGCGAGACTTGAAGAAGACAGAAGCAACAGATACCGGGCGTTTAATTAATTAATTTATTCGTACATCGCATGACAATTCTGTAGACAGAAAGAAACAATGAAATTCAGAGTAGCTTATCTATATAAGAGATTTCTTCCAGCAGGCCAGGGCGAACAGGAAAAACAATTAATGATAACAGCGGTTGACGCACACACACTTTTTATGAAATAATAATAATGCGTTCAATGGGTTAAATATTAGCCAGGCCTTAAGAATTATTAATAATCAATATGTACATTCATTTCAAATAAATAAATAATAAACTATATTGCCTCTGTTATAAAGGTTGGGAAATGAAACTGTCGTTATGAGTTCAAATTAAACTTTAATAATCTCTTCAACGCCTACTGATTTCAATTTTAATTGATCAATGTTCTGTACTCTAATAAGTACATACTTGAGTGCAGTAACAGTAACGGAATACCCTTAATATGTCAAACAAACGTTAAATACAAAACTGTTATATTGCTTTTAGATATCACTCCGCACACACTGCCTTACTGCAGTATCAACATTATTACTTGATTACAGTAAGTTATGCAAAAAAATGCACATAGCGATCATAAATAACCGTATTAATAGTCATTACAAAATATAAAATATTTTTTATATGAATTTTATAGTTAGGTACAATTAAATACAATATCGTTTCGACAACAAAGAGTTTGGCATCAATTTTAAAATATATTATTTTTGCGTGGTTATAAAGAGAATTCATTATTGGTTCAAGTTCAAATTATTAATTGTTGCCAAAATAGGTACGCATGCATTTTAAACGTGTTTAAAATATAAATTAAGTTTAAACGTGTACAATCAATGTAGGTATTTAATGAATTACAAATGTGCCAGGGAGAGGTTATACATGAACAGAGTCTAGAAAACCTCACTTCACCTTTTGTTGAAAGTATTTTAGTTCAGTAATGTAAATAATTATCATTTATGCAAGTCTCAATTAATAGTCTTCATAAAATACAATTACTTTATCAACAAACTAATTTAACTGCTAGATTTTAAATCAACTTTTGTACAGAGTCCATTCGAAATATAGGTAGCGCTATTATTTGTAATCACACAGAAAAATAAATTCTATGCTCTATTGTAAATATTATGAAGATGTACCTATTCGAAAATATCAAATGTCCAAAAATATATAAAGAAAAGTAATTCTGTTGACAGAAGTGTCGACGGGAAGCGCAACACCGCAAATAGTAAAAAATCTCAAGTACACTTCGATTAATCTAACACAGTTAAATTACAATACTAATTAATTCAAACAAAAGATCTTTGACAAAAGTAGGTATTAAAGCCATCAAAAGGACTCGATAAAAATTTCAACATCTGTGTATAAGATTGTTTGAGTTTGAGATCGTCGCGCCGTGGGGACGTATGAGCGACTACTTTTGTCAAATTTCTTAACAATTGTCATCTATTTATTGCTTGTAGACTATCTAACTAGGAAAACTACGGTAAGTATGTACTAAACTCGGGTAATAGCTACCGGGAGTGGGCAGTCTGCGCGCCCGCGGAATCCTACCAAGTGCACGACACCAAACACTTCACATATAAAAATATAACAATGTTTGGTCGTTGTCGCCAATTCACCTTTGTATCCAACAAACACATAACATTGGAAAACTGTTTAATTAGTCGCTTTAAACACTGCAACTAAAGTTTCGAGTACCTGATAACAATGGTTTAACTATAATTATGTTCTTCCTAGGAGGCACACTTTAAAACAAAATATTTAGTCGCGTTGTTTTTGACATTTTTGCTAAATACGCAAAGAGTATTTAACATAGTTTCCAACCAAATGAGATGAAACTAATATGTTAGTTAACTGTGAATTCAAAAATTGTTTTATTAAAGTAAGCAACTTACCAATTAAATTAGGACGAACTTTTGTAAAAAGTATGCGCCCTGCGTGGCATTCAGTAATATTATTACTAAGAAACAATGTTTTTAAAATTTTGCTTGGTTTCATGTCTCTTGAATAGAAAGGAAATTCAAGGAAGCTCGACAGCTGTAACTTATCTTAGCGGAGTGTGACTTAATTTAAAGTTGCCTCGAATTGACTCGAATTGATGGTATATACACAGGTGACCCTTAGGGCGGTGTAGACTGACCTTTTTGCAGCACCTGAGCACCTACGCGTACATTAAACGTGTTGTTTTATACTAAGAATAAGTGTACATTTGATTAACACCAAACCGCAAAAAATCAACAAACGAAAACCTTAGCTAATTGTTATCTTAATATTAGATGTCAAAGAATTAATATTTATGATTAAAGCACAATGCGATCACTAACTATTCAATTACTAAAAATATGATTGTTCTATTATCAATACTTGACTAGATGTTCGATTTATACGGTTAAAATGATATTATTTTAAATAGATCTTACATGTTTTAAGCTAAAAAGTAATATTTAAAATTGTATAAAACAGATTTTACGTTTCGGTGACTTTGATACTACCGTGGTCACTGGCAAGCTCCAACTTCAAAGCCATCGAGTTGGAATAATATTAAGGTATTTAAATATTTTAAATCACGCAATTGTATTCGTAAAATTGGTTTTATTCAATGTTTGTCAATCACGAAAAATTTAAAAAAGTGTAGATATTTATTTGGACAAGTGTCAAGCTGTTGCGGGAGAGACGGGAGCGCCATGTTCGCGATATAATCTACAGGACAGACTGAAATAGGACGATATTATAGAGTAATAACAATTTTTACGCTATGCCTACTTCAATACAACTACGAAGAGCATTAGAAGATTGTGTTCGCGTTAAAATAATCCCATTCTTCCATGATTGTACTCGAAATCTTACAACTAATTAATATTACTATTATTGATAACTGAACGCTAGTCAATAACAACCTAATTATTGTTAAAAAGTTTTAAGTATTTGGTAAATTACAGCCATACTATATTATGCTATCGTGGACGCCTGTCCGTGAGAAACAATGCACTGAGCTTTCAAGTTTGCGATTTTGGATTAATAAATTAAGTAGGTATGTAAATGTGTAGTTGAATTCCATAGTGACTCATGAGTTACTTTAATTATTTGTATTGTACATATAAAAGAAACAGTCGTAAGAGTAATAAAGAAATAAACGTAACGTAAACAATGAGATTGAAACCTTTTTTAAGAACTTATTGCATCGGGGATGACCCTTATCCTGAATAAAAATAAATAATTTTATGAATATTATACTCAATAAAAACTACTGTAAATAATAACTTAAACGTAAAGCTAATGGGTAAGGTACGAAGTTTGCGACTCGTAAGCTAACTGCATAAGGTTTAGGGTTATAAGAAAAGACGCGTGCCGAGCGACGTTACCTCTAGTAACACAATTATAATTCCGTTTGTTTCAATTGTTTTAACGTATTTTTTAAACAGCACCTAATTTAAGCATGTAAACCGCCAATGGTTATATTGCGAATACAAAAAAGTATTCATTTTTCAAATTGTTTGAAATACCATAGTCTCAAAATGCTTGTTACTGACATATTTTTAGCATTTATTTTTTTGAGGTTATTTTTCAATCCCAATTGGGATATTCACAAGTGCATTTAAAGTACAAGAATCAAGCCTCTTAAATATTATTTAAACGTCATTTATAATTTAGCTGACATGTTTTAATGTTTCACCAACTATTTTATTTTTATATATATGCCGAATAATCATTTCAGTTACAAATACAGGACCCAGTAGGTACCTTATGTTTTTATCATCTGACCTTTATTACATTTTAGGTATTTACCGCAAAGTTTGACTCCCATATGTACAAAATATTGATTGTTTCGTATAATGCACTTGTTATATAATTTTATGTATTATTGATTAAGTGCTTTTTGTTTGCTTTTGCCAATGTTTTATAAATTAAAGGAACTATAATAATATAAATTAAACTGGCGGTACTGGGCACAAATGTATGCATATTGTTTTTATTTTGACTAGGATCTTTTAGTGTGTGACTATCGTGCATTAAGTAAGTAGGTATTTTGAGTAGTCTTAAATTTGTGACAATTAATTAAGTTCCACCGTCTTATAAAGACTGAGTGCCTATTACATTTATATATTGGGTAGGTACATTGTTTTGAAACTTTCATGTATATTTCTATATAAACATGTTTAGTGTTAAACAATATGCGACCGATAATAACTAAATACCTACATATAAACATATTTATTGAATCATTTTCCCTATTTATTATTAATATGATAAGGTATTATTTATTTATATTCAACCGACTTCATTAAATGTTCTTATTGTATTGTGTGTGATCTAAATCAAGATCATTATTTAACTAACATCGAATCCCCCAGCAGCGGTATCAGTCTCAAATCAAATTAGAGATTAAATTTGTTCAGATTATATGAATTTTGATTTTTTTACGGTTTTCAGCGAACTGTAACGCTATTGAGTTCGGCGATTTGAATATCCTTGCACGATAGCCTTTGAAGTAAGATATGTCTGTAACAATACGTATTAGGTACGTGCATAGCTGGCAATATTTAGCCAAACCACTATTCACAAAATTGTAGAATAAACCTTTCGGTATTTTCAATTTATTCACAACACCATTAGATTTGACATTATCGCCATACTGACACAAATTTTAAAATTTAAATTGTAGAAAAACAGAGATAAGCAAAACACTGTGATTACTGCTTATACTTAACCATTTCCTATACGACTAGCGTTTAAACTGTGTGTAATTATGGCAATGTATGGCTAGTATTGCTTTTTATTTTTACACCTTGTGTTGTAAATGTAATGTTAAAATCTGTCTCTGTCCGTTAACGAAGCATATGCTTGCGGCGCTTTTGCAGTTCTATTCTATGGTTTAAAGAAACTTTAAAGACGTAATCCAGTTCTAGGAGAAGTGTAATTGAGCTTTAGTCTATTAGTCAGCTCGGCAAAAAGTAACAAAATAATGGGTGTTGCGAATAATATTTATGACGAGTGATTGGAAAGAGTGCAGAGTAGGAGGCGCGCGAGACGGAGTGGGAGCGAGCGAGCTGAGCGAGCAGAGCGAACGAATGGCGGCCGTCAGAGCTGACGCAGTGGTGCCCGGCAGTCCACCCGCGCCATCCACGCTAGGTCGAGAGTCGTCACCTGCAAAATTAATAAATAATGATATATTACTCTCTCAAATAAATTTATTAGTCTAAGAATACATTAAACAAATTCAGGACAAGTGTGCGTGAACTTGATTTTTTTTATTGGTTTGGGTGTTAATGTATATATTATATTCATAATATAAGTTTCTTACTTAATTTAGGGCTAGATGGCGCTGTGCAAATATTTTTTTTATTATTTACAATTTTCATTGTTGAACAAAAAAGGACTAAATAAACGAAAAACTTAACAAAGCCATATTTAATTTTCAAAACCAATAATATTCCCATATAACGTAAACATAACTGTAACAAAACAAATACCAGCAATACCGTCACGACAACAATAGTGTCAAACTTGAACAATAGATTTCAATATTACAAAAAATGTGGTAATTATGATGATGATGAATAATAATCCGGCACTTGGGACCAAATACCTGAAGCGAAAGCTTCTGTATTGAAAATAATATCATGGGTTTATTTTAATCACATATATATTCTATGTTATAAGCCCCGAAACTATTCACAAACGCATTGGAGGACTCGTTCAGACCAGTCCATGGAGTCACCACGTCAATGGAGAGTATATTTCTCATCTGCGTTTTGCTGACGATATCGTCATCGTGGCAGAGTCATCGGAAGAGCTTGCGGATGCTGAACAGCTTAAATGAATCCTCCCGACGAGTTGGGCTTGGCATGGATTTGGACAAGACGAAAGTTATGTCATGCCACAACCGATATGCGTCAATGGCGTCCTTCTCGAAGTTGTGCAAGATTACGTTTACTTGGGCCAAACTATTCAACTTGGCCGGCACAATTTCGACAGGGAAGCTAGTAGGAGGATTCAGTTGGGCTGGGCGGCATTCGGCAAGTTACGTCAGATCTTCACGTCGACGATTCCACAATGCTTAAAGACAAAAGTCTTTGAGTAATGCGTCCGACACATACTAACATACGCAGCTGAGACATGGACACTGACTGCGGGATTGGTTCACAAGTTCAAAGTTACTCAACGCGCAATGGAGCAAGCTATGCTCGGGGACTCTCTTAGGGACAAGATCAGAAATGATTTAATCCGTAAAGTTACCGACATAGCCCGCCGGATCAGCAAGTTGAAGTGGCAGTGGGCTGGTCACGTATGTCGCAGAACCGATGGCCGTTGGAGCAGACGAGTTCTGGAGTGGAGACCGCGTCTCAGCAAGCGTAGCGTAGGACGCCTTCCAGCCCGATGGACCGGCGACTTGCGAATGATCGCTGGTGGAGGCTGGGTGAGAAAAGCGAAGGACCGGGATATCTGGCGCAAAACGGGGGAGACCTATGTCCAGCAGTGGACTGCAATAGGTTGAATAGGTTGTAATTTTATTCAATTGTAGCCATATTGGAGCGGCGTATTCAAAATTATATTCTAGCAGATCTAGCCGCCCCTCCCTGGAACTCAATAAGCCGCGGTTTGAGTCCCAATCTTCGCCTTCTGGTTAGTTGCATAAAATTTAACGCTGAGTGACAGCTAGATGCCCTCGCCACCTGCACAGCGGACCTTTAGTAATAATAACCTGGTGCATGGAGTACACGGCGAGCACGACGAGCACGTGCATAATGTTGTGCGAGTTGAGGCAGCGGTCCACCGCGCCCGGGAACCACTTCTCCGGGATGTGCATCGCGCCGATCACGCCGCCGCCCAGCGACACCGCGTCCTGAAATACCCAACACTTGGGTTAGCGCATTTACAGCTGCATAAAAAAGACAATAGTAAATCGAGGTGTGGCAGCTAACGTGTTAATAACTGCACTATTCAACCTATCGCCCTTGTCCGGTGAAGCTGTTTTTGGTTATTTTATGTTAAAAAGTGTACAGGATGGTCAGGACACTCAACTAATAGTAAGTGTTACGTCTGACCATGACAAAGCGGCATTGCGGGAGACCAACAGCTGATACGCAGTCATTATTTTCCATAAATGCCGTACTGCGCCCGTCACTCGAGACTACAGATGTTGGGTCTCTTAAACCAGGTAATTTTACTAGCTACAGTACCCTCACTACGAAGCACCAAAGTGCATAACACTCTAATTTAAATTTTAATCGCTGCGTGAACCGGGGGATTGTAGCTTTAATCTCGCGGGACAGCGTCACTTTTAGTGTTTTTTTCTAGTTTAGTTAATAGTTCAGTAAAAATAGATTAAATTATGATTCCACTTTTCATTAATTCCCAACAAGCTGGATTACATTGCTGGCTCAGTCACCTGATTGTCCGAAAATAAAGATGATTACGTGCTTCGGAGGGTCCCGGTTATAATCTTAGGATGGTTGTCGTTGATAATCATTTGTAGCTGTCGAGGGAAAAAGCTGACTTCTTAACCAATTAACAGTACATGGGTCGTAAAAATAAGAAAATTATCATCATAATCAGCTTGTAACTACCCAGGCATTCCACGCGGGCCCAGTACGGTTATAGGCGATAGTTGCAGTGTTATCATGGTCTCACAGAAAACTGGCGTGAAACAACGGTTTGCTTTGTGTTTTTGCTCCGAGCGAATGAATACTCAACACCTCCTATCCCCTTCCCTGTCTCTTTTGCCTTTATCCTCTCCCATCATAACATGAATTAGACAACGTACTTCGTGCTTTTTCAGAATTGCGAGTCTCCATAGGTATCTCTTAACTTCAAGTGAACCGTCTGCTCCTTTGCTGTCTTATGCAATATAAAAGGTAGACCGCCTACTTAAATGCAAAAGAATTTTATAAAAACCGATATTCCTTCTATGATTTCCACAGGGAATATGTCAATGAATGTGTTTTGTGACTGTCATTTTTTGGTTGTGTGAGTTGACAGTTGTGTGCGTTAATTACGCACCAAGCGTAAGGAGTGAAGCCTCACACGCGCGGTCACTCCGAGGTCGGGCTAATCAGCTTACCGCATTTGTATTCTGACCTGCTCATGTTTTCTTTCTGGAATGTTCGGTTCGAACAAAGGACAGGCGTTTGTTTAACGAACAGTATTTATTCTATGTCTAGACATTTCCAACCTTTTGTTACTTTATGTTTTTTTTCGAAATGACTACTGTTGTTAGTCGCAGATGGCAACTACAGCTCCACTGGGCAATTGGCGAACTCAGATAGCTCTCAGCCTTAATTTACACAACGAACCTAAGTGCGTCCCAGCGTGGGACTCGCACCTCGGCTTAGGGCGTTGCGGGGAGGGTTACATAACCAAGTATATGTTTAGAGAAAGAAGCGGGCCGGCACACGCCGGTTACGCAAATAGGGACTGAGCGAACCTACGGGGAATCGCGACGATGGCCACCACCGGCGGAGCGAAACCTCGGATGTTAGTTTGTAGTGTTTTCCGAGCGCTGGAGTTTATTTTAAAAATTGAAATCCGAATCAGGACTTTTAGCTGCGTCACAATTCGATTCTCCACGAAGCTATTATGGGTGGGGTGGTCTGTGACCTGCAGTGAAATGTTACCTATATAGTGATTGACTGGTTGATTTATCTATTTCAGAAAGTTTACTTATGTATCTGAGTGTCACATTTTATTACGGCTATACGTATGACGATTTTTACGGATTAATATACTTATTTATTTTGCTTTCAATTTATATGCCTCTATACAAAATATTCCTAGGAATTTAGCGTAATTAACTTCAGTGACATTTTTCTTTAGGTATGCTAAATTTAGCGTATTAAATGTATTTCTTGGTCGGCCCTCAAAGTTTTACCGGGTATACATATGATCGGGTTGAATTACATTGGAAGGCGTATGGGCCCTCAGTTGGCACCGCGCCACGAGCCCCTGTCTCTCCGTCTGTACTACTATCACAGATTTAATATATATACTATACAGATGATGCATCCCATACTGCAAACGTGACCATTTACGGAAGCTATTTGAGGAAGCTATTTTTAATCACTTTATTCTCACTAGATGCCACTAGGTCCGTGACTAGGTGCTTATAGCAAGATTCGCGTAGACAGATTAAACTGATGTTGAAAATCCGATAGGTGGCGTAAAACACAGCTATTAATTAATCACAGTTCTAAATAAGGACGGCAACAGCGCATTTATTGTTTTCTTACGGCGCTTTGACAGAGCGGCAACGTTGCGCTTAGTGCGCTCTTCCGAATCCGATCCGATACAAATGTAAATTCTCAACCAAACATTTTTGCTAGTCATAGGTAGATAGGTATCTATGTATATTTGACGCGCGCGTCGTGCGTGGCGTGTGTAGTATTGTGCAAATTTAATTGCAATTAAGAATTGATTAATTGTGACGTTGCAATTAAACAATGAATTTATTGTTGATTGTGAACCAATAACAAATGAATTTCCAGGTTTTTTAATTAAACTTTTATTAAATAAACTATTACTCATTATTATTTCAAAAATATAGAATATTATATAGAATTGAGCAGTAAGCCGTTGGTTGGTGGGGGTTATTAGAGGAGGCTCTTATTATATATTAATAAATATCCACTGATATACACACAGCGCCATCTTGCCGCAAGTTAAGCGTGAAGCCTGTATTATGTATGAGTTCTAAACATACTTATACACTTTTCTTGTAAATAATATAAAAGCCAGATATTTTGTGAACGAAAAGCATCTTATATGTAGGTATATAGCCGCAAGAGCGGTCTTGAATGGAAGCCATCAACGGCGACGATATTTATCAAAGGACAAAGGATACAAACATAAGGACTTAAGCGCCGTGCAAGACGCGTCACTTACGCGTTTTCTTCAAAATACTTATTAGTGTTTTGAATCAATGGTCACTTATTCCACACTTGTAATGTTTTTTATGTTTTTGTTATATTTAGTTTTCGACACTATATTAAATTGCGTTTTTTTAACTGATATAATTTATTTTTATCACTATCAATACCGGTGAACTGAATTTATTTTTGAAGACGGAAAGTAAAGGTAGGCTCTTCGTTCCAGCGTTAGGACGGTAACTTATTTATGCATATCAATATATATGCGGTACTACATATTATGCCAAAATAACAATGTTTAAAATTTTTGTCGGACTGTCAGTTTGTTCCGGGTAATCTGTGAAACGGCTTGACGTATTTGGACGGGACTTTTTTTGGCAGGTAGCTGATGTAATAAGGAAAAACAGGGGCTGCTTTTGAACCGACTTAAAAAAAGGAGGTTACTCGATTCGACCTTGGCAAAAAAACGGAACCCTTATAAATTCGTCAAGTCTGTCTGTCTGTCCGTCCGTATGTCATATCCTTTTTTCTCCGAAACTATAAGAACTACACTATTCAAACTTTGTAGATATATGTATTCTGTGAACCGCTATAAGGTTTTTACAAGAAACTTGAAAAAATATTAATATATTTTGGGGTTTCCATACAGTGAACTGAAAAAAAATTTTTTTCATCGACCCCCCGTTTGGTGTATCAATGTGTATAGATCTTGAAAAATGGTATCGAGGTTTCTAATATCATTTTATAACTTGAATATTTTGCGCGAGAGACATTTTCAAAGTTGAAAAAAGTGTGTTAGAAATTCGAGGAGGGCTCTAATTTCTAAACTATGGGTTGATAAAATAAAAAATGATGTACATAACCATAAAATCTGACAATCAAATTTAGTTTAAGCGATTTCTGATGTGAAGTTTTTTTATACGTCATAAATGGTGAACCACTATTTTCTCATAATAAAGCTGTAGTAGGTGCCTAAGTAAATAAAATATTTTATTCTATGTAACTTACTGCTGCGGAACCCACCACTATGCGACTCGCGCTTGCCCAATTTTTTTACGTTTGTTCGCATATATCTTCGTCGTTTATGAACTGATTTTATGATTATTTTTTGTTGGAAAGAGGATAGTCCAGAGGTGGTTCCAAGATAAGGAAATAAGGGTTTGATGAGTGGTGACCAGAGAAATTGAACATTAAAAATCGACTCATATCAACTACTTTCATGTAATCATGACAGATGTTTATTTGAGTGATTATTTTTATTAGGAATCCCTCATTCACTCACTTATTCTCAAAAATTTTCAGACAAAAAAATACAGACTTCAAACTGAAAATCTACAGAGATATGTTTAGCCAAATAGAAATGCTTAAATAATTCTTCATAATTTTTATGTCGGTGCCAAACAAACTACCTACCTATATTAAATTATAAAGCTGAAGAGTGCGTTTGGCTCCGACATCAAAATTATGAAAGAATTATTTAACCATTTCTATCTGGCTAAAATTTATTTTTAGTTTTAAATCGGTATTTTTTTTCCTCAAAGTTCAAAAAACGTAGCCAAGTCGTTTTTGTAGTTTTAACGATAAATTTAAGCAGAAGCAAGTTTTAAGAAGTACAAAAAAAGTAAGAATAAAATTTAAAACTTTTAGTTGAGTTGCGTTTAGTTCGACCCATCTAACATGCAATTTTATTTTGATTGCACTGCATATTTCATGTTTTTATTATTCCCATTTACAATTCATAAGTAGTCTTTTTATCAGTGTAATGAACACACACACAAAAAAGCAATTTGTTATTAAAAACATTATAATAGAAAAGCTGATTCAACACATCTAATAACACATTAACTGTGATAAAATTAAACGCAGTTTGCTCGCTCAAAGTGTACACGTGCAAGCGCCATCTATTAACTTTTTTTTTTGTTGCTGCAACCGTGCTTTCGATAATTGTGGTGGTTCCTTTTACTGCCGTTACCGGTACTGTCGCAAATCTTTAAAAAACTTTTATTTATTAGTAAAAAATGTTTTTTATATGATTGTTGATTGAATTAAGGAAATATAGATTTTAGGAATAATAATTATTTGATAATATTGCATTTTAAAGTGTAAGCAAGATAAACTGATACAAGTAACGCCATCTATCGAAACTTCGTAGGAAGCTCACGGACAATATTAGGCGATGGGACCCCGTGCTACTATTCATTTCAACTAATGCCGTGTCGAACGTAACTTACGACAGTCATGTTACTGGGGACCCAGTTACGTCAGTAACGTTGTACCGAACCTTTTATTCTGCCTTATTTTACAACCTACTAGTGTAGTAACAGCACTATTAGAATTGTAAGAAGTATTTCGATACCTCAGGACATAGTGCCAAAAGGCGAACTGGGCCGTCCTGTTTACTAAATTTAACTTAAAGAAACTGTAACTTAGCTTGTAATTAATTACAGAGATACATAAAATAATATGAAGTGCTTACGTATAGAATTGCTAAACGCAAAAAATATTTTGTTTAATGTTGCAATATTTATATTGGGTATGTTTATGGGTATGCGAAAAATAAATTAAAAACATGCATTGTTTTCCTAGAACTCATATTATGAAAGAATATTGGAACCCATAAGATTTACATATTTCATTATTGTTAGTATAATTTTACTGCATATTTGTCATTTATTTTTATCTCTAGGTAGTCAAATGATAACATATAAACATGTATAATTTTTTATAGCAAAAATAGGTAATTGTAAAACAGTAGTGCTATCGGTGGATAAAAGGAGTACATGTTGTACTAAAATTACGTAATGTTTATGACCTGTCATTGTTACATATTTGAATTATGCAAGTTTGATCAACACTTTTCTTCAATATCTTTGATCGGGCAGGCGACTTTAATACTCACAGTACTAAAAATCTTTGACAAGCTTGTTTTAAAGTTCGCCCCAGAGGCGGGTTAAGGTGTTGGCGACGGTCTTACGGCCTCATGGTCCAAGGAGAAAATAATTACAATAAATAAAAATTTGTGTATATATTTTTTTCGTAATTAAATCGTCCCCTTGCGTCATTTTTCACCATTAGGGGACCTCACAGAATATATCTTGTCCGATATAGGTCTTGTCTCACAACTGCGCTCCCAGACCCACTTCTTATATTAAATATACTAAACACTCTTTGAATATGTGTGCCAATAATAGGATGACTAAAATTAGGATATCTACTATTTTATAGAAATGTTTTCATAGCATTTCATCATCATCAGTTCATTAAACGTAAATCGAGGGGCCTATCAGTACGTGGGTGCGGATGTGCGAAGTGCGGATTGGCCGACTTCACGCACAATTTGTGAATCTCTTCGCAGACGAGCGCATGTTTCTTCATGATGTTTTCTTTTACCGTAAGAGCGTCGAATAACGTATAGATAGATAGATAATTCTTTATTGCACAAAACAAATTAAACACTTAACAAGATTCTGCACAGGAAAAAAAGTACAATTGGCGGCCTTATTACTAAATAGTAATTTCTTCCAGACAACCAACTTTTAATAGAAGAGGACAATTGAAAGAAGGGGTATGCATACATATAAACAAGAATAAGAGAAAAACAAATAACCTAAATATATATACTTAAATACATACATATGTAACTATCAACTTAATATTACTTAATATTTATATGTTCGAAAATTCGAAAACACATTGGTACGTGGCGGGATTGTTGAGGTTATGAACACTTTTACATGCCTTTTGTAACGCGAAACATGTTCTCTACCAACAAAGTAAGTAAAACATAATTAAATTGTATTGTATCTTTCAAGAAAATATAGTTTTATTGTATTTATAAGAATTAAGAATGTAAACTCACCTTTTAACATAATGATAATTCTAAGAAAAGCTTACTTGGTTGTAGATTTATCACGTTTGGATGCAGTTCCCTTGAATTTTATGTGTTTTACCATTATCCATTTCTGGCGTAGGTTTCCTTGAATTAATACAATGAAAAACTATACCTTTTATTACTTTGTTGTCTTTTCCTACTTCTCGTACTTATATGAAGAAGGCGTGGCTCATTGTTAATGCATGCTTAGATACTCGTATATCTACTTCCACAATTGATTTAGATATAAAGTGTCGAAGCGCGTAATTACAGGTCAGATGGCTAGTGTAATATTTATTACACAAACATGTTTATTAACCTAATCTTTGACTGATTTATACGACTGGATATATAATTCAATGACATTCATACCAACAATACATTGTATTCTTAAATCTGTGTATAGGACTGTGTTATAGCTATTAGCACCCACTTCTTGCTGATAAGCTTCACAAACAGTAGGTTTACAATTTTTTATTACATTAATATTAGCTTAATAATACTTTATATTTATATACTAAAGTTTTTTATTTATTTATGTATTATGTAATGCTGTGATGCTGTTTTATTTTGGTAGTGTGTGTGGGATTATATTAATGCGTTTGTGAGTTATTTTTAGTGTATGTAAAAAAGAATGGGGGTCTATGTCCAGCAGCGCAAAATATTTCTTTATGTTAAACATTTTTGGTGTACAACAATCAATCAAAATTTACCTGATGGTACCTAAATGACAAGGTAACCGAGAAACACCGAGGGTATATGCATTACTGACTTTCCAAATGAAACATAAGACCTTTCGTCCAATAATAGAAGTCCGTAGTAGCGTATAAAAGTATTTACCTACTGAAAATGTGTGAAAATCCATGAAAAGTTAAGTTGGACATTGGAATATTTGCAATGTGTACTTATTCCTCTGAAAATGAGAAAACTTCGCAAGACATACCTGAAACTGTATCCTTAAAATTCTTTTAGCAAGTTTAACTTGGGGTTTGCCGTATCTTCCCTTTCTATTTACAGTCCAAAGTATTTTTAAAATTACACGTCTCTTGTTCTTTAACCTTAAATAAGTATTACCGTATTTCGATTGACTAGCAATTTGGTGTTATATTCAAAAAGTCTTCACTAAGATTTGAACATGCTTTGTATTTCTAAGATTAATCCCTTTAAGCTAGATATTTGGAGCCTGTCGAATTTAATGGTATATGTTTTATGTATGTTCAAAGTGTTTTTTTTTATACAAGTTTAGCAGCTTTATCATTAAATTAGGTAAACAATAAATCGTGGTATGGAGTTAGCTGACACTCCGACTTTGCTGCATAGCCCATGTTTTACTGCGGGAAAATACTTACCATTGCGGCTAGCACCGTAGAGTAAGTTTGTTCTTACCTGTAGGAAGACGTGGAGTATAGCGTGCGGGTCCCCGCCGCCCAAGCGAGCCGCCCGCGCGCCCGCCAGCAGCACTCGCATGCAGAACGGCGCCGCGAAACACAGCCGCCGCTCCCATGGCGACCCACGCGCGCATCGCCTGCGACACACACACACGTTAACACAAAGAACAATATAGACTTCCTCGGAAGTGAACACCCACACATACGTAAACACAGAGGCAATAATGGAATCCTTAGAATCATATACCCTTAGGCTCTTTGTGTAAATATTAAGGCTGAGAGCCATCTGCGCTCGCCAATTGTCCGGTGAAGCTGTAAAGGTCATCTGCGGCAACAACAGTAGTCAGATAAAAAAAACATTTTGCTGGGGCCGTACATATTGCGATAAGTCTTTACACTTTTAAACTGCCAAATTATCGCGATAATTGGTGGATACACCTGAAGTGAACGCCCTTTATCGTGATAATCAATGGCATTCCCCATTAGATTAGGATAAAGCATGGTATCATCTTTCTTTACAAATAATTAAGTGATTAAGTCTAAAAAATAGTGACTAATTAATAATAAACGGGGAAACATCCCGACCGGATCACGCAGCGATCTACGCTAAAGCTGAAAGAGAAAAGAAAGAAGCCTTCATAACTAAACGTTATAACTAATAACTAAATATGAAAATAAGTATACCTTATAAAGTCCGAGTAGACTACCTAGGCAGTAAACGGCAAGCGCACCGTACCGTAGCAGCGCGGGCGCACAGTACACAGTCGCTGTCACCATGGGGATCGCGCCTGCAACAAATTAAGAACGGTTAAGTTCATGTATGGATATGGATTTGCTGTTGCTTATAATACAATCAAGGAATACAGAGATACACATTTTAGGAGATCTGCTGAAGATGAATAAGATAATTCGATTTCCAGTCCAAAGACTAAATCAATATGAGTTTTGTATTACTGATGCTATGATCAGAAATAAAACAGTATATACATTTTATCTATACAACACCCAGATCAATTTTAAAATATCCGAATTTTTGAAGTCAGGTAGTCCAACTACTTAAAAAAACTAAATTCAAAGGCGTGGTGCCCTCCTTCTACTGAAAATAAAGCTGCTAAACATTAAGGACATAATATGGCCTTTTTAATATTCAATACATACTTCTTATCAGACTCCGTTGCCTGAACTTCATAACATCTTCTTCATAGGCACTTACCTAGTATAAATGTATACTAGGCTAGGCTAGGTGATGAGAGTTATGACAAGAAAAATATGATAAGTTATAAGTAGTTTAGAGGAGGGCGTTGGGTCCGATGCAATATGCTCACTGCAGGTTTGCTAGGTGTAAGATACGTTATGGTTTTCCCTCTTTAAAGCATTTTGCTAATCATTTTACACGTACAGTCTGGTATAACTCGCTGATGACCCACAACGCACTTTGTGTAGAGTTTATAATGCCTTTATGCTAATAAGGCTGCCTAGATCCTACAGTGCATCATCCATGTTCGCTGAAGCTCGTATGCTTCTATATATATAGGCTTCATTGCTTGCTTAGATTAAGGATAGCACCAACAGCATCTTGAAAATAATCAAAGACAGCCATCCTATTCCAACTTTAAGCACTGGATCCGTATACGTTAGCAAGGATCCAGAAACTTTTTTTACTGACATTTTTGTTATGATAGTTGTAAGTACTAATTAATATGTATAAGTTTATCGTTACTAACACAATTATGTATCCAAAAGGTATGAAATAAATGTTCATTATTATAAACCTAGCGTGTTTATGTTTATCCGTAAATTAATTGTTGGGCTGAGCTTATTACTTACCGAAATGATACTGTTGGGAAGTCCATTTAACAGAGATATTAGAAGGAAATTATATTTAGTTATGAGTATTTTTATTCCCTTTATAAATACAAAACAGTGTTGATATTTAAATTTCTGAGAATGTTGAAATACTAGTCTTCGAACTAATTATAAAATGTACGTAGTATTGTTTACATTGGCTGATACTGGTCTTATATAAATTTAATAACGATTTCATAACACACAGATGTTGTGAAGGTGAAAAAGATCTTTTAAATTCGATCTCAAATATGTTGATGACAAAGAACTTCAGTATGCTTTCTTATATATTACATAATTAATATCTTGCAAGTGTTATGTAGTATACTATATATGTATGTATATGCTTCTTTTCTACTTTTATGAAATATCCAAAATATATATCTACGACCAATTTAAGTAATTATTTCTCATCATCATACACTGATTGTTTACATTAGTGATGTTATAGATTTTCATTGTGAGAATATTTTATGCTGTAAGTAATTATTTATTGCGTTTTTACGTAGTAGGCTTAATGTTATTTGTCTTATTAATGTTTTTACAGAATGCTAGCGACATTGCAACTAAGGCTTTGACAAAACTAAACTGTGGCTACTAATTTTGTACAAATTTGTTGATATCAGTGACTTATGATCGTAAAATGTCTCTTAAACTTGTTTTCTCTTTGTATTGGTATAAAATAACCAGATGGACGGCTGACCTCGTTAAGGCGGGTAACAGACGGATGTTAGCTGCTAAGAATCGTCCGCATGGATATCACAAGGGAGACCTTCGTTCAGCAGTGAACTTTTTAGGCTTCTTAGGACGTTTTTAATGATGTTGGTAGAAAATAACAAATTTAATAATTTTATTAATTATTAATTCATTTATTATAATTTTGGCACTAATTGTTTACTCTGAAAACTAATATTTTAATTTAACGGAAGGCACGACTAACAATGAAATAGTTCGTAAACGCAACTGTCCATGAAACTATGAAAGGCGTTCATATTAACTTGAACGCACTATGCTATGACAAATGCTTGTGTTCCGCAATGTAAAGTTCGTGCTTTACATTGCGGCTCGAACAATATACAATTATTAATAAGGAATTTATTTAATCGGAAAAAATCAATAAGCTCAAAGGAACATTAAATATTCTAAAACCTTATCCGAATCTGTTAAACATAAACATCTTTAAGTATGTAAACGTTTATTATTAATGGTCGTGCGCGTCTGGCACTAACAGCGACTATCAATTCCTCTTTTAATAAATCATTTCCACTTACATCGTGAACCGTGATAAATTCACGTTCATTCGAAGAATAATGGATGGAACTATTGAAGCGGTGGATCATTAACCTTTCCCATTCAATATTTTACTGGAACTTAATCATATATTCGAGTGATTCACAGACGATTCCGATTTGAAGCGTAAGTGACACTATGACTTGACGTAGAAATATTTAAAATCTTAACCAATTACTATATGACAATTTTGTAGAAGCTAATTACGAAATTAGCGCTTAAGCATTAAGTATTTATAATGAATGACAACTTTAGAGTAGAAAACAAAGAATTTTTTTTAATTGGTAT
The DNA here is from genome assembly GCA_019425675.1 of Leucinodes orbonalis. NCBI lineage: Eukaryota > Metazoa > Arthropoda > Insecta > Lepidoptera > Crambidae > Leucinodes > Leucinodes orbonalis. The sequence goes on from PQWD01003753.1 coordinate 128,689, forward strand.
TTTATCTTATAAGATCGTGAGCAGTGATGTGTATATATCTTTCTATGTAAAATATAGTTAGTATAAGTAGATAGGATATATCTAAATGCTTTTATATGAAACAGTCGGTCCATATTCTCTCAAACGTTAACATGATCTGCTTTTAAATCAGAACATTTGGCATTATAACAGATTTTTGTAGATAGAAACAGGGAATTTCACGCGAGGATTAAATTGGATTGTATGTTTATGCAATTAGTACAAGATTGAAATCAGTGTGGGCGAGTCGATCATTAAAATCGTATTTATCACGCGTGCATCGATCTTGGTGGGGCTCTCGTGGTAATGGCTCGAATATTACCAAAGCTTATCTGTAACTGCCATCGTACTTTGAGCATAGTTCCATTTACATCAAATAACTTCCGTTGTATTTAAAGTCCTTGTAATATTACAGTCATAAACTTCACTGTTGGACAGAGGCCTTACTAAAGGATTTTGTTATTAAGGTGTATCATAGGAGTCCTAAAGTGCTTGTTTAGTTATCTTACGCCTTTTCGGTAATATTTCTAAACTTTTTACAAGTAAATATTCCTTATATTGCTCCCATGAAAAGTATGCTTGGAGTACTTACATCACATTGATTTTTTTTTTCATTCCCGTTAAAAATTCTCAAAAGAAATTGTTTTATCAGATATTTGATTTTGATTGATTTGAAAACACATATACTATCAGAAAGTTTTTCAACAAGGATCACTTTGATGTAAAATTGCGAGACGGTTTTCTTATACTGGATAGGAATTCAAATATATTTACTTAACTAGAAGAAAATAATGAACCAGGGAAAGAACTTAGTACCCATTTGACCCCTCTGGTATAGAGTGACACATAGAGGGTTACACGGGAATAAATAGCATCGTAACTAAATTCCAAGCCAACCAGTAGGTATAGCAGGACCAACCATTCAAAATTATGCAACCATTTTGTACTAGGAAAGTAAAGTTTTAAAAACCTTGTTTAACGTTGCTCTACTTAAACTGTATCTCATTAACTAGATTAAACGTCAATGAAGTTAACTCGTATTTAAGCCTCAAAATTTAATTTACTTATTTCATTGATGAAAACGGTAGATATTTAGATGAGTATTACATTTTGTATTGACTCATGGTATATTGCGATTTGGAATGAACTTGCTGAAATAAAAATGAACCATAAACTTGGCCGAGATTTGCTTGGGTGCATGCATCATAGGGCTGCCGCACATAACGCAGCGATCAAGATTTATTTTTAGTCTATTTATTGTTTATGCTCAGACAATAACTGAGTGAATGCGGCCATTAAACAGGCCAAATTAGTTTGAGTCAGTGTTTACGACGGAGGGGTAAGAAGGTTCCAAATAATGTCATTTTAGAAATATGACCAAATTACAAATTGAGCAATCATCAGCTTAAAGTTAAATTAAATAAATGGATGAAATGTCTTGATTATAATGCAACTGAAGCTCTTCTGATGTAACACAAAGTAATATAAAAACACACCCATCAATACATACACCCACAAAATACTCACACTACACAATACACACACTACACAACATACACACTACAAGACATATGCACTTCACTACTTATTCAACTGAATAAACAAACCAATTGCGCTAGTTTTAGTTTTTCTTTTATTTATAACTATATTTTTTATTTATTTTTCTTTGTACTATTGTAGTGCAAAAAAGAGTGCTTATGTGTAATATTTAGTACCTACTTTATGTATCATTTTAATCTATACTTTAAGGGGGAAGTACTGGCTCCTGAAACACGGTTATTTTACTATCTTGGGAGCCAGGGCTATGTTGAAATGTTCTATTGTATTTAATAAAATAAAATAAATAAATAAAATATATTATCTAATATGGGCTTATTTATTTGTGAGGTTATTGTGGACATGTGCCATTGTGTGCCATTGTTGCGTGCAGGGCGTGGTTATTGAATTTATCACGAAAGGTAGTTTTGAAAAAAATGTTTCTGTTTTTTTTTCTTTGTTGTTAGAGTGGTTTTGAGTTTTGACAGCGGACGCGGTCGACAGTGACGTCTCGCGAAATCCCGTCAAGGGAAACAGTATCACTATCACTTAACGCATATTATTTTCATATATTATTTTTATCTTTACATGTTATTTTAAGAAGAAATATATATTTATCTTATCTAATTTATACGTTACTTTTAAAAGCAATGATTTTCTTTTGAATACTGTGTTTATTTTTTGTGTAGCTTTTGATTTTGTAAATGTTACTAGTTTAAGATTATGGTACGGCGTCACCTGGGTCTCGTCAGAATATCAGCGCTACCGTGATAATACTTATTTGTCACGGCAGCCTATGCTGAGACCGGGCCCATTTGACCACATCTGGTTTTTTTTTAAATGTTCAATACCTTTTTTCCTGTCTTTGTATCATTTTTAATAATATAAATGTAAATGTAACTGTGTGGTTAATAAATGTTTTTCTTTCTTTCTTTCTAATATCTGATAAGCAAAGATAAAAATAATGAAACACTAAATGGACAAAAACATTTATATTACGGTGGTGGTGGTTAATTATTTTAAACCTTATCGTTTGCCACAAAGTACCATTTATTTTATTATTAAAAGGTATTTTTAAACCTTTACCCTATCCATAAGTTTACGTCTAAAAACTTATGCATTATTAATATTTGCGATACTATTATTTTACCCAGTAACTCTTAATAAGTTACAAAATGTATTCGAACATCGTCAACCCTAAACGTATAGCAGAGCATTAAAGCGAGCGGTAGTAAAGCGGAGCGAGCGAAGCGGAGCGAGAGCGCGTCGGTCGCAGCCGCACCCTCTGTCGATAATATATCGCACAAGTAATTACTACCCGCTGCTGGCCCGCTAGCTTTTATGTTGTTATTTACACACCCTGTTTATGTGTATTTGAAAGCATGACAAATGAAAAAAGTTTGTGACCTATAGCGTACTTGGATTGTTATTTACGAGTCGTTTTACGGATAAGTATGAACATTAATATACAATTGATTTGGCGATACGTTTAAAAGCTTATCGTGGAGAAGGATGTGGGTACCTTCAGCATCATCAGCTCATTAAATGTCCCCACCGAGGGGCACGAGCCTACCCGTAAAGGGTGATTAGGCCTTCGTCGTCCACGCTGGCCGAGTGCGGGTTGGACGACTTCACGCACAAACTTTGAATCTCTTCGCAGGCGTGCGCAGGTTTCCTCACGATGTTTTCCTTTACCGTAAGAGCGTCGGATAACGTACACATATTTTTCGAAAATTCGAAAACACATAGGTACGTGGCGGGATTTGAACCTCAGCCCTCCCAGTAGGAGGGCAACAGTCCACACCATTGAGCCACCGACGCTCGCTGGGTACCTTATTCCTACCTATTACCCCGCATAATAGTTATGACGATGGCTATGGGAGTCTAGTAATGGTGCGGCGAATGCTAGAGAGGTGACTGTCTTTCTTGGGGAAAAAATATAAACATAGTTATTCGTAAGTAACTCTAACAATTCTTATACGGATCTTGCTGATACAGAAGCAAGTTGAAGTAGTTGGGCCAGTAACGTCTGCAGCTAAACCTATTGCCGGAGGAGCAGATTAGTCCTGGAGTGGAGGCCACGTCTTGGCAATGGTAGCGTAGGACTTCCTCCGACCCGTTGTGGACCGACGACTTGCGAAGGTTTCTGATGGAGGCTGTATGAGAAAGAAGTATTGGGATTAGCGGCAAAATGGGGAAGACCTATGTCCAGTCTGCAAATAGGTTGAGGAGAAAGGCAGAGAGACCTACGTTATTATTTTACTACACCTGTGTTCTAATAAACAAAATTTAATATTTCATTTCATAATTTTTGTATACGAAAGTTAACGCCTTTTTTTTCTTATCAATGCTAGATTATTGTATCGCTCCCGAAATATTAACAGTGGAAGCTACAATTAATACTCGTAAGGTAAGTTCAGTAAATAATTGACTGTTTCCAAGCCCAAGTGATAAGGGATTTATGTAACGTGTTCTCAATACGAACATGTCTAGACAAATCCTAAACATGGGCAAAGGCTAAAAATGGTATCTGAGCCCCGTTTCAAAATATTCAACGTACCTTTGGAAAGCCGTCGGCTCCGAGATTAGATTCAGCCGACCTGACCGCGCCGACCCTGGATATACCTACCTGAAACCCATCTCAGCATCCATCCATCCGTAGTGAATGGCTAATTACCTTTTTTTTACTTTATTTAATTCTCGTTATCACTACTTAAAACATTTAAAAATATATTTATTACTTACTGTATTATATTATATTAGGTTTTTGAGGGCTATTCAGGCTTATGCAGACCTGTAGTCACTTCGACCTAGAAGATCTTTTGTGACTCGCTCCTCTCTTAGAGTTCATCTAATAGTTGGGCACTTTTTAGGAAGTTTAGGACCCTGCCCTACTTTATAGATTTGATGTCACTTGGGCATAGATAATAATTACCCAAGTGGATATTTCGCTTCATTGTAGAGGACCACAATTGCAGAGTAAGTGCATTGGTGTCTCTCTCTCTTCCGCGCAGAATCTGCAGGTTTCCGAGTCACTTAGCTTCATTTTTTGAAGGTGACTTTTCAGCTTGCAGTGTCCAGTCAGTGCCCTTACAAGGACCCTGACCTTGGGTTTACTGAGCTGTAGCAGTTCAGAGGTTCGCTTCTTTGAATAGGCTTTAATTAGCGCTTTTGAGTGAGCTGCCTCTGGTGACTCTAGCCAGTAGTTGACAGAGTCCTCGAGAGCTTCCGTTCTAGTTCATTTTTCCTTAGGCTTTCAGGGATGCCACAGACAGGTTCTACAGTCTTTTGGATGGCGTTGGCCCCAGCCTTTGCGAGTTCATCAGCATTTTCGTTGCCAATGATGTCAGAATGAATGAATACTTACTGTATCTCATGTCTATTTAACTTGTATTGGTATTTGTTTACGAGTGGTATTCGTTAGGAACAAAATATTTATTATGCAATAAACAAATACCAGTGGCATTAGTTTTTAGTATCGGAAAGTTATAGATCATAAAAACCACCTACTGAAATGTTAAACTTGAATTTATTTGTTAAGGTACCTAACCGTATGACTTTTATCACATCAAACATAAAATTAAATATTCTCTCTCATAATATGTTTCTATGTATGTAGAAATTTCTATATTAAGGTGGCCACGGAAGACTAGCGTTATACATGGTATCTTCATCCACATGGCTTATGCTGATGGTATATTTCTGTGTCTTAAAATTTCAGATTTTAAACTTAAGGAAATTATTCTATTCTTGTTTCTTTCATACGAGTATCACCAGTATTCAAAGCAAGAAGCTATTAGTAAAGAGTTTAGTGGTAAGCTGCGTGTAGATTATGGCTTACATTTTTCATACATCACGTTCATAATTTAGGTCATAAATCAAACGTTTCCATTTTGTCAGAGTATATTGGCATAGTAGCGATCAAGTCACAATGCGGCAGGGCGCGCCCGCTCCCAAGGCCAACTTCACAAGAACTCTTGGAGATGTTTGTATCATCAATCAAGTTAATGCATCCTGAGTCGTTGTTGCTAAAAAAATAATATAATTAGAATATTGATCAAAACACTCTAGTGTTGCTTGCTGAGTAGCTCAAGGAACTATTTTCAATGGATAACAATATATGAAGATATATCAAGAAATTAACACTCTACATGTCTAAAATCAATAAGGTTATCTCATCGTAAAGAATTGTTGTATTATAGTGATGATAAACGAAGTATTAATAACTACAGTTATTTTTTATTAGTATTCATTTTACGAGCTATCCCACTACCATCCTCGTCAACTTTTTCAAGATACCTATTGGAAAACTTGGAAAAATTATGGTATTGCATAGATGATAAAAACACCAGAAATGCAAAGTTTATTTATCAGTGCTCGTAATTCTTCAAGTTGGCTCCTCGAACGCGAACAAAAGCCGAACACGGGTTACATAACGGTGCCGCCTGTTACGTGTACTAATACTGTCGCCCAGTAAGTTGCCACTAACTGACAAATTAAAGTTTTAAGTTATACAGTCAGTCCTCGTACTTACGGCATGTTAGGTTCTCAAAAACGCGACGTAAATCGAAACGACGTAAGTCGAGACATATTTTTACATGTAAAACTCAAGGGTTAGGATCCATACGGACTCTAAATTTAAAGATAAAACTGCATTTATAACAAAGGATAAGACTTTATTACCAAAAGTAAGTTCTTAAATGTATTTTTTTTGGTATTTGTGTGTATTATATTATTATAATTTAAATAATTATTATAAAACTATAATGTGTAATCAAATTGGTAACACTGATAGGCTGCACAAATTTTGTTATTAACATTAAAACTGCTCTCAAAATGAGGAGCCTTAGACATTGACCCTGCGACAAGTGAATTCTCCTATGCCGGAAATCGAAACAAATGACGTATGTTTGAGGAATAGTATCAAAACATTGTTCGACGTAACTTGAAACGACGTAAATCGAAACGACGTAAGTCGAGGACTGCCCTGTACTTAGAGATTGGTAGCTGAATTTTTTTTTACATATTAAAAGTATAAAGGACTATCAGGACGCTCACCACCTGATGCTAAGTGATACACCTAACCATGTCAAAGTGGCATATAAGGAGACCAACAAATAATATTTATTAATAACTATAACACACCATTCATGAATAAGCGGCTAAAGCGTACGGTTATGGCCATGCAAGTTGAGTGACCATCAGAATGGTCGGTCGTGGGATGGGTGAGCGTCTATCTGTTCATAGGAAGGCACATTTCGCTGCATGTTCCGATAAGTATTTTAAACAGCAAGTCATCAATTTACCTTTTGTGTACAATTTGTTATCTGATGATGATGATGATGTACAATTTGTTTAAAATCAGCGTAAATGTTTAAAGTAATTGTTGCCACTTCACTATGTATTTATTGATCTGTGGTAAATGATGCTGGTGTAGAAATAGTATTTTTTCCATGTTTTTAGTAAGCAAATAATGTTCTACATTGTTTTGTACCCAAATAAAAACAAAATTTGTATATGAGCCTGGTGGGTACAGCACAATCTCCCTATATCCAAGGGTCGGAAGGCCTATGCTCTGTAATTGGATGTCATAGGCTGATTATGAGAACACAATAGTAGATATATAGCACCTGCTATATGTATCATCAAAAAATATCTGGAAGTGTTTGTTGGTCAGGTGACCAACAAACACTTCCAGATATGTTTTTATGTTAAAAAGTGTACAGGACGGTCAGGACGCTCATGATGGTAAGTGACCATGACAGAGCGGCATTGATGAGACCAACAACTGATAGACAATCATTATCATCTATCGCACTGCGCACGTCACCCGCAACAACAGACATTAGGTCTCTAATACCCGGTAATTTTAATAGCTACAGTGCCCTCATCCCGCAACACAGAAGTTTAAAACATTTTTTATTTCACGGGAAGATATCTGGCACTGCAGTAGTACCTATCTAGCCAACTTAGTACCGCGTCTACCTAGTAAATTATCAAATAAAAAAACGGATTGGGCACTTACCCTATTTTAGTTGGCAGACTGCAGAATAGTACAGCGCACTAGTGGCGTGCAAGTTCTGCCTCATGTAGCTGTATTGATCAAACAAACAATGCACCCGAACAGCATGAAGTCAAGGACTTCCGCCATCTTCGCTATTCACGTCGTTGGAGCTTGATTGGAATATGAACACTTTAGTTAATTGTAGTTGGAAAGAATAAATTATTTCTTTCAAGCAAGGCCCAACTAGAATTTTAATATGATGACCCATTTGGTGTGATTGTTGAGACATCGGCAACCAAGGGTTCCGGGTTTGATCCCCGGGCAGGACAAACATTTGTGTACGTGAACATCTCTGTCTGTATTGGTCTGGGTATAAACATACAAACAAAAAAATTGTGATAATATGTATGTATTTACAAAAAATATATAAAATTTATAAGTATATTTATCAGTTATTTAGTACCTGTACCTGTTCCGGCTTCACGCTTAACTTTGGGCTAGATGGCGCTGTGTGATTGTTAATGGATATTTATTTATTTATTGTACTAAATAAATAATGTAACCTATACTATGAAAAATCACAGATGTAGCGACCACTCTAACTCCTTTTGTTCTTGTACTGGAATTAATAAAGTTGCCCATACCAAATATTTAGCAGTTCTCATCGACCAACGTATTTCTTGGCAACCACATTAAGAATTTACCATGAAAAGAGTGCGAAAGCTGATCAGGACCTTCAACGCTGTACGCCACGTTGTGAGTAAAAAAATATTTATTCATGCAAAATAACTAGCCAATAGATGGAACATCTAAGTTGCCCTCGACACAAACACATGCACACACACTCCAGAATCGTACCCCAAGCATATGTTAGGCTACCAAGCACCCCCCCGCAACGCTCTAAGCCGAGGTTCGAGTTCCACTCTGACGCCCTTAGGCTCGTTGTGAAAATTTTAAGGCTGAGAGCCATCTGCGCTCGCCTATTGCCCGGTGAAGCTGTAAAGGCCATCTGCGGCCAACAGCAGTAGTCAGTTCGAAAAAACAAAAGAAAATAAAACGCTCCAGAATAACAGGTTATATAGCAAAATAAAGATAATCTATAGTATTTTAATTTAGTTTGCTTTTTTGGTAACCACTCTAACACCCTTTGTTAGAAAGGATAGAGACCGGTGGAAGTCTCTCGTTTCGGAGGTCAAGACTTACTTTGGGTTGTTGAGCCATTGAAGTTAGTTTTCTTTTGGTGTACATTTAATGTATTTAAGTTAAACTTTGTAACTGATTTTCACCCGGTATTATCGCCTAAAGAGAACTTCCCACCACCAATTTGTTATCAAAACTCAGTTACTGAAGTAAAATATTTGATTTGAACTACATTACATAGAATAGTTTTTATTAAGTATATTTGATATTCTCGACGATCAACTTCATAATGCTTTGATGGTACCTATTAAATTATTATGCAGTTATTGCAATAAATTGTAATGTCAAAATTATACTGAATCAATAATAGTGCAGCTTGAGAACTGCTACGTATGTTTATGAAGAAAGTGATAATAGTTTAAACATACTTTAAAAATCAAACGTGATAAAATATATATGCCCAGACATTTATACAGACAAAGCCAAAGGAGCAAAGTCCCTCTGTCATGGTCAGGCGTCACTTACTTTCAGGTGAGCCTCTTGGCCGTCCTGTACACTTGAAAACAAAAAAAAAAAACAAAAATAGAATCTGGAAACTCAATAATTATATACATACACTTATGAGTCTTATGACTCTGTGTTAGTTCAATCATACAACGAAAGAAGAAGAAATAAAATAACATTTAATGGCAAATGCCTCCGGACTCTGCATAGCGAATACCTACACTCGATTCCTTTCGCATATTTCTTGCCAACTTTTCACAATAACCTATAGCCTCACTGGTATGCCAAATTATACAATATTAAGACATCCCAGCAGGTAAGTGTATGCAGGCGTTGAAATTTCCGGCCATTCCCGCCCGGGCGGTCGAGAGCCCTCCTTCGAGTACAGTAAGAAATCACAAGCAGTTCGATGGCCTCTAATAACCACCGACGACCTCTACAAGCTCTCTGGCTCCCACGTTAATTCCGCTCCCATTAAGTGAAGAATAATAAAAAGGTAAGATGTTATTTACAGTTCAAAAGCTTTATTCAGCCTCGCAAATGTATTTGAATGGGTGAAAGTGGTCAGCCGTTGCGCCTGCGCGTGTGCTTGCAGTTACGAGTGTATACGGCGGTTTGCTTTGACTAGCTTTCTTGAGTATACACTTTTTGGAATGCACAATGCGCCTGGTAGCATTGTTTTCATTACAGACAAGAATTGCATGTTCTTTATCTCGATGTAGTTAGAATTTTACCGGTAGTAACGAAAATAATATAAGGTGGACTGTAAAAAGGGATAATATTAAATGCTTTTTTATTTACCTCTGTAATTGTTATTAAATACCAATTTTTTATTATTTAGGTTAGTTGAACTATCTACGCACTACATTACACTAGTGTCTTTAAAATTGTAGTCGGTTTGAATCTATATAAAGAAAGATATTTTGAAAGATGACGTTTATATGGCGCTTATTTTGAACTCTCGGGCTGTGGAAAAGAAATTAAGGCAGGTTGATAGTAACAAAAAGTTAAGATTCATTTAATTGCGGTTACATTTATTAAAGACTGACCAACATTTAATTTTCTTAGGTAACTTACCGGCAATTTTAGTATCAGTGCTGTTTGTGGCAGTGTTAGTATGTGCAGTGCGCCACGTTAAGGGTCGAACCACTGAATGCTAAAGTTTTTTATAGTAGAACTTTAATATTTTTTACTGAAGAGGTAAAGCAAAACATATTCACTCAATATTACCGTCCGGTACCGTCGTTAACACAAAGTGGGCCTGTTGGAGTGATCGAGTTTGGTTAAAGATCGCGCAAGATGGAAAAGGCCTACATCAGAAAAAAATATCTTGATCCTCTCCGTGGAAGTCTCTCCTTTGGAAGACACGTTAAGCCATTTAATCCGTATTCGGCTCGGGTGGTTTATGGCACAATACCCCCCAAAGCCCAAAGCTGTATTTCCCTATCCCTAAATAATACCTTAAAGCGTTTAGCAAAGGTTATGGGTTGGCTAAAAATAAACAAGTTGCGTAATAAGGGAAGGAGCGCTACAACTGCTCTGGGAAGCATCAACCCTAATTTACCATTACATGCCTATAATTATTTGTTGTTGTCGATATTAAAATCGATCAGTCACATCATTTCATTACATAAAGCATAACACAGAGAAATGGGACCGTAGTCAATGCTGATTGGTTCATCATCATCAGCTCATTAAACGTCCCCACCGAGGGGCACGAACCTACCAGTAAAGGGTGTATAGGCCTTAGCTGTCCACGCGGGCCTCCTCACGATGTTTTCCTTCACCGTAAGAGCGCCGGATAACGTATATATAATTTCGAAAATTCGAAACCACATTGGTACGTGGCGGGATTTGATCCTGCTCCCTCCCGGTAGGAAGGCAATAGTCCACACCATTGAGCCACCGACGCTCTCGTGTAGACCAACCAGATTGGTGGGTGTTTATTTATACATCATCATAACAGCTATAATATATTTCAATGTGTTTACTGTGGAACGAAGGCCTCCTCTATGAATTCCACCGAGGCTATCCTATCAGTCGACATCTGCTACCCTCTACTTTAACTAGGTCTATCTTACTAGGGGTCGGCGTCCGTTTTTCCCTCAGTTTATTTATTGCGTTCTGTATTGCAATCTACACTATCAATTGTTCAGTACCTATAGGACAAACTCCTAGCGTAAATTGGGGCAAGATGGCGCTGAATGAATGTCGGTGGATAACTATTTATTGATTTGTTTATATATATATATATACGTACAAGGAGCCACAAGCCAATTGAAGCGGCCCTGTGATACATCTTGCCTAGTAACTAATAACTATTACGTATTCAGACTAGCACGGATGACGAGCCAAAAATCCCTTAAAAAGGACTAAGTCAAGTGCAGAAGTGGACTGAAGTATTCGCGCATGCTAAATCACTAGTATTACTCCCGCCGCGTAGTATGAGATACGCAAATGCGAGAAACTTCCTCAGGTTTGCGCACACAAGCTTTGGATGGAACATTAACTTGATTACCCGATTTCCTACGCAGTGGTGCGCATGTTTCCAGCCGTGAGTGCAAACGTTTCGAAAAGCGGAAAATGTTAGAGAGCGTACAGATACGCTAAACATGATGTCAGGGGTTTTACCGAGAGTGACAATGCAGTTATTATTTATTATTATTTAAATAAGTCGGGCGGTGTAAAGTAGATCTTACTATAGCTATATCTCACAAAGCTGGACAAAGGGCAATGGGGGGAGGCCTAATGAGTTTGAAAATTATTTTGAAGGAATAAATAACTCAAAATATATTGTTATTCACAATATACTAAACATTGTTATTATACATTCAAGGGCTTAAGTTTATATTAATAACAGGCTTTCTGTATGCCCTTTATTATGTCAAGTTGACTGAATCAATTCGCAGCCGAAGTACGAGTTTAAACACTATAAAACGAGGCAAAGGGTTTTTCTCGAAGTGCTATGTTTACTTGCCACTACTCCCAGTGCTAGTTCAAATTAAAGTTATTTTGCACGACTACAGAGATTACAGCCTACTGAACAGTAAATGTTAATACATTTTCTTTGTATCACCACTTAGCAACAACTCTCTGTGCTACAAAGGACCCATTAACGAGAATGATTTCGGCGCGATTCACTCATTTGTTAAATATAAATCAAAATAACGTACAGGAACAAAGTTGAGAGCAAATTAATAGTCAACATTAAAACTGACTGCGAAAGTTCCCGAGACTATATTGTTTAAGGCTCCATCTCTTGATTAAGGACAATATGAATTATAATGTATTTATCAACCATCAAAATGAAGTTCCAAATTTGCTATGGTATAACAATCATATAAATGGAAGGTGTCCTTGAAAATCATATAATTACGAACTTTTTTGAGCTTGTATACTAAACTTAGATTACATACTAAATTTCAGATTTCTTGCGCTTCAGGAAGTAGCCAAACATTTTGATGATCATCGGTGTGTCAGTGACGAAATCGGCTTATTTTAGATATCAATACAATCTAAAGTATTAGATCTATTTGATTGAGACTTTATATGATTAAAGCGGGGGACCGGGACATCTGGCGCAAAATGGGGGAGACCTATGTCCAGCAGTGGACTGCGATAGGTTGAATAGATAGATATGTTTAATTACCGTCAGTGGCTCAATGGTGTTCACACCAATGTGTTTTCGAATTTTTGAAATTATAAGTACGTTATCTGACGCTCTTACGGTGAAGGAAAACATCGTGAGGGAACCTGCGCACGCCTCCGAAGGGATTCAAAGATTTTGCGTAAAGTTATCTAACTCGCACTGAGCCCGCGTGGACGACTAAGGCCAAAACACCCGATACGGGTAGACTCATTCCCCATCGGTGGAGACGTTTAATGAGCTGATGATTATGATGATGTTTAATTAGTTTATTATCGGCATCATATCCTGAGAATATAAACTATCTGGTATATCGGAAACCAACTTTATGAGAGTTCAAATAACGACGATACCCTTCTAGAAAATGTAGGTAGTGCCCTTGCGCTTCGCTTGACTCGGCTTGGCGGAGGCACTACAGTGCCCCCAGATTAAACGTTTCTTTGAAGAAAATGAATGTATAGGTTAGGTATTTAATAAAAGTACTTGAAGATGTCCCTAAAAATAATCTAGTACAATCTAATTAAAGAATAACATAAAAACAAATAATCTCGTCGCATGTGATTACTGCACTGTTCCCTAAACGAATATGATTTCACAAATATGCAAATTTATTATACAATTTCTTGAAAAAAAAAGTTACAAGGGGGGGACATTTTATTACATTGGAAATGTTTTACTCATGAGGAATCTATAAAGGTTACATATTTGCCTTTTTGCTACGCAACCCTAAACAAGAACTTCAAGAAGACTTTATACTATAAAGTCTTCCTGAGGTCCTCGTGACGTCATTACCACGTGCTCGAAAACGTTGAGGCCCATTACGCGGTTCCCTCGACTTTAAACACCTGCGAAGCGCGACGGCGCGTGTTATATTTTACCTTAGCGGCGCAATTTAAAAAGCAATTTTCCATACAAATGTTTTAACCAGCAATATTATTCAACAGTCGACGTGCGCAAATATCAATGTTCACTTATTAATGTTAAGCTAAGAGATGTTTTGAATTTCGAACTAGCAATTAGTGTACAAGTAAAATGCTTATGGTTTGTTGTCTATGACAACACTCTCAGTTAGAGTATAATCGCTAATTTTATCAATATATTATGTACTTAAAGTGTGTGTTTTTTACAATTATTAAAAAAAGTTTTGTCTTGCCATTTACAATATTGAACAATATAATTGTGTCTTTATAACATATTGGAGTCTACTAATGAACAAAGATATCATATTTTATAGCCTACCCGAGTCATTCACCTTATTCAGACCCTATCTTTTTCTCTAATACGAGTATTTGAGTCATTGTTCGGAAGGGTCCTAGTAAAATCACCGATGGTTAAAACCTAATTAATATGCCTGGCTATGTCGAAACCACAGTTTCAATCTGTAGTCGAAACATATGAATTATTTATATATATAAGCAGACATGTCCTGCGAACGTTACCCGAGACCAGTGGCGCTTGTTCTCTCATATTTTGTATTTTTACTAGATAAAGGTATTCTTGAAATACCGAAGGGGGCACATAACACGTGAATCCTAGACGACTCAGAATCGAGTTTACCACATAATAGTGTGTACTTCAGTATAAAACATGTAATAGTAAATATCCGGTGTTAATAATCAATTGTTGTCCATTATTTGTACTGAAGTTGATTTTATTAATTAAAAGGCGTCTCTGTCTTAATAAAACAACACGATAGAATCTTGAGCTTGTTTAGTACCGAAAGTATTGCTTTAACAGTATGAATTATCACATAACTAGATATATTTTATTCTATGAATTGCATATACTGCTTTCAAGCACTAATGAGCTCTAAACGATGCACAAAGGAATGATAATCACCCCAGATGTTTCTTTCTTATCTTTACGTCACTTCAAGTACGTAATCCCAAATAAGGGTTCTAAGCTGAAGAGGGTTTCGTGTTATTTCTTTGAACTCAAAATTCAACTAATCCATCTCTTTGACTGGACATAATTTGAGGTCTTCATAAATGCTGTATAATAAATTCAGTTTGCGGCTTGCTTAATGTTATCCCTTAAATTTGTTAAACGGTAAGCCACTGACAGTTAAATTAGGTAAATTTAACACAGCGAATTTCATTTTAGTCTTCACGTAGCTTACTCAGGGAATACGATTAATTGTGTAACGGTCTTGAGTTGACGAAACTAAACTTCTGTACTACAGGCAATGTAAAATAATGAAGGCTTTTGCGGAATTCAGTTAAGATTTACATTTATATAAAATTAAGGACACAATGGGTTTCCTCCTACGATTCTTCCTTCATAGACATTAGCAGAAAATGTTTAATCAAACTAAACAAACTTTTTGAATTTAAAAGACACTTTTTAATCATTATAAAGTTTCGTATTATTTCGTATAAAATCGCAACAGATCTATTATCGAATCAGAATTCGTGTAGTGACTCTACATCTGTTGTATTGATGATATACAATTAAATGTTTACAAAGTTATTTCAGCGGTGTCTTTAACTGCAGGACAATGCCTTTCTCAGTTTAGATCTCGTTTACAGTTGGCTCGATAATTGCCCCAAATTTGAGAAGAGAGCTTGGCTAGATGTATCACAAGCTAAGGGATTGGCTGGAATCGCAAATGTATTTGATTCGCTTACATCATAATATAGTATTTTTCTAAAGTTATGCTACGCTCGCCTGTTAATTATTGTACCAATTGACTGAAAACGGTTTAATATATGGGGCTGGCGAATTTAATTTGTGGACTGGCTGGGCATTCAGGCAGGCGTTAAAATTCTGATGAAGATCAATTTTAAAAATGTGTCAACTCGCTAATTCATTTAAAAATCAAAATTTATTGTTGTGTAACTTATCTTTTCTTTTTCCTTTGCATGTATTTTGTGTTTAGACTATAACATTTATTTATTTTAATGAAATGTGACTGTGTTCTGATATTTGTTGGTCTAAATTCATTTTATTCATTCATTATTCGGTAAAATGGGTTAGGCTAATTCTCTTATAGATGCCATTACTAATTATTCAATAGTTTATAACTATCGACCTTTGTTTAGTTAAGTCTTGGCCAAACATTTCTGTTAAGATTTGCAGAAATGTTAATTACTTGTAAAAATCAATTTCACCCTTCAAATATAAGCGATCGTCTTCAAGTAAGCCGTTACTGTTTGTAAAGGACAGTCAACAGCGCGGGGTCGATTCATACTAAATTAAGTCTAGTGATGCGTACTACACGACCCCATGTTATTTTACTGTCTGGTTTCATTTCGTACTCATTAAATACGTCGCAGTTTTTATTCAAATAATGTTAATTGGGTTTTGTTTTACCTCATTAGTTATTAATGATATCGGATACCTACAACTCATTAATGAACAACGTAATATGATGAACAAAGCATGGATTTCAGATAAGTTATTTCTATTTATATGACAAATTATTAAAATTAGTAACGAACCGTCATATTTATGGTTTCATTAACTAAAAAAAAATATCAATTAGAGAGTATAATGGTATATTGATAAAAAATTGGAAACCTATTTAGACTCATATTTATGTCACGTTTTAACCACGATTTCAACGTGTTTTTAATATATGGCACATTAAAAATACACGCACTTATTGATCATGTCTTCCAATGTCAATCTTCGTATATTTTCGTAAAATATGATACTGTAAAGAGCTATCAAATGTCTCCCAAGATTTAATCCTGTTTGAGTGGCGCCCCGTCAGTGTCGCACTTAGTGGGCTCTCAAACGAGTGTTTAATCAGATCTAGATGTAGCAATAGGCAGCCAGAGTTCACCCAATGCCTACTGCTCTAATAAGGTGACCCAGTTGTGTGGCCTGCTGACATTTGTGCACTGTGCCAGTGAAGCAGCCAAATTTAGCAGTTTCCTTTTCAAATCGATATGCAATACAGTCTAGGTTGCTTTAGTTTAGTTTTCCAGATAGATTTAAGTCCACCTTTTCAATTCTTTTTTGATTTCAATGGGGCTGTTAGTGGCATACATCTTAACAGTTCAGGAGCAACAATTCAAACCTTCGGTGAACTTTTATGTTTTTTTACAGTGACTGGGTTTATTTGACAGAATTTCATCTCTGATATCATTGTAGGTATATCTCAATTATGTAGCTGCTAGTGTGTTCGACTGACGTTTGACCATCGAAATCCTGTGTCGAAATCTGGCTTACTTTCTATTTGGCGTTTTGTTCTTATTACTAAAGTAAGGTAATATAAATAAAGAAAAACATGATTCATTCATTTTATCACGTTTTCCGTTGGCCAATCGGCATTATTCTCATTACAATGAATGTCGTACAAAAATCATCGAAACAAGCTTTGTGTTCGCTCCATTTATAATTCGTCTGGGTGTATTGAATATTCATACTGGGAATTTACATCGCAGATTTACCGTTGTTTGAAGCTGGTTGAAGTGGGGATGTGGGGAATCACTTAGCAAGCCGTACGTAACAGTTGTAAACCTGTTTGGTTATTAACATTGTGTAATCAGAGCGTCCTGACTATGGCTTTGAGATAATCCTAACATATTTTGGCTTTTCATAATATCCTTAAGTCCAAAGTGTTGTGTAGGTACAGTAGAGCGACGATTTTCCGAACTAATTGGGGGACAAGGGTGTTCTGAAAATCGGTATTTTCATATAATCAAACACTACCCTGGTCGCTGGTGGAGGCTGGATGAGAAAAGCGGAGGACCGGGATGTCTGGCGCAAAATGGGGGAGACCTATGTCCAGCAGTGGACTGCGATAGGTTGAATTGAGAGAGAGAGAGAACACTACCCTAAATAATGTTTTTTGATATCCCTGCCAGATAGCTATGTCTTACTGATCTCATTTGCTATTTTTATGTTTTTAAATAATTTCATTAAAATTTAACACCATGGAACAGCTATTAGTCGTATTTCCTTACAGCCGTAGATTTAATTCGTACTTCCCTGAGGGGTGATCAATATAGTCAAATTACGATGCGCGTGAGTAATGACATAATTACACCAATTACAGGTTATGTGCCCGCGTGTAAACTGCGAGGGGTGGACTATGAAAAAAGGTAGCGTGGACACATTCGCTTTGGTATCTAAGGACTATGTTTCATACTATTTAGTACTTTAAATCCCAGGTCTTGATTTACGACGTCCACTGCTGAAAATATAATCTTTGTTGGTCGCGATTACTATTTTAGAAAAGTAATCGTTAACACTCAACGATCCGCATGCGGCCCGCGTAGTGGGTTATGGCCCAATCCCTCAATAACAAGCCATACTGTGAATGAAGGCTTCTACCCTGAAATAGGAGTAATGAGACCTCACAAGCCCTTTTAAATTGGTTGTTTGTCAAAATACAACGAAAATAAATACTTATTTCGAAAGCATTAAGATAAAAGACTGAAACATTTGTAACCGAGTCTCAAAGAGAAACATTATAATCCGTTATGTTTTAATTTATTGTAAACGGCATTTTTATTATATTTGATTGAAAATTATTCCTGCCCCTATATTTATGATAAATATGTGTCTCTAAATATGTTATTATTAAAAAAATTCTTTTAGGACACAAATGTCAGAAACAATAACAAAAATTGAATAAAAAATAATAAGAAATGACAATAAAGACGACTACGAACAACCAAGACGCTCTACGGCTCCATGATACTACGAGATTGTGCTAAAATAGTAATCGTAGTTCGTAGACTCTCGATACCTTTATTTATTTTTTTCTTCTTTTATTTTTGATCAGTATTCTGTCGATTTTAAAAACGTTTGGCGTGTATTTATAAAGTCAAGTTTATACCTTTGCAAAGCTATTTTAAAACCAGGTTTATTAGGTCAAGAATAAAGTTATAGAAAACAAAGCGAGCGTGCAAAAATAAGTTTTACGAATGGAAAATGTGAAACGGCACTGGGAGCATGCTTCATAAATATACTTACGTCATCGCATCAACATTTTTGTTGGTTTTAAAACGTAACATACGTTTGTGAATAGAGGTTTTTTTGTAATTTACGGAATTAATCATTTCGTATAGGAGTAGTTTTATGTTTTGCAAAAGATATATCTCTATTGTTTATAGATTTTAAGTTTGGTATTTGAAGTATTTCGAATAGGTTAAAATTCTATTTACTTATGTAAATTTTTTAAATTGACTTTTTCATAGTATTTATAAAAAAAATTGTCAAAATATTATTTTGACGATCTGTGGATGAGAAGTTGGCTATTACACCAAGGGTTTCAGCCCGTGTTAGATCCCCGGGCAGTACACACATTTCTATGCATGAACATACCTACTCGTGTCTGTTTTTACTGTGGGTGTTCTGTGTATTATACCTGTGTATATTTCGCACTTTCGGTTTCGGGGCTCATAGCTATAGGTCTGAAGTTGGCAACGAAACTTTAATACTTATCTGATAAATACTGGTATAATATCGGTGATAGTCGATTTGCAGCCAATGTTAGGTCGCAATATTTAGAATAAAAATCGAAGCACGGTAATTGAACCTGAAACTTTGCTGCAGTATCTGATGGCTCATTACATCACGTTCCTCGACATGTTATGGACTATAATCCACCATAACTCAACTGTTATTTGAATTTAATAATAAAACTTTTTCTCGCATCCGGGTTCGATCCTCAGGCAGTACAAACATTTGTGTGCATGAACATGTATGTTTGTAATGGTCTGGGTGTTTTCTATGTATAATATGTATGTATTTACAAAAGAAATGTATATAAGTATGTTTACCCGTTGTTTAGTACCCATAATACAGGCTTTACGCTTAACTTGGGGCTGGACGGCGCTGTGTGAATGTCAGTGGATATTTTTTTTATATAGAGCTGCAAAGCAACTATTGATCTTTTTCTGTCGATTCTTTTAATCATGTATTTTAGCTTAAAATTGTTATACAATGCGATTTTAAAAAGCTGTAAATTGTCACTTCACACAAGGTCGACCTCGTCAATAAATGTTATGTAAAGGTGCAACGCAAATACCAACTGCATTTTTGCATTGAAAAAATGTTTTATTAAACAAACTAGTAGGTCGTTATATTTAACTTTTTAATCATCATTTCCGTCTGATAGTCCACTTATAGACTCTGCAATCCCAACGATTCATTGAAGGTCCTTTTAAAACGTTTCGTACATACGAGTAGAGTTGGGAGTTCGGCAGGATGTGTGCACCACAGCCCAGTGAGGTTGGCTTAAGTGTTGAAAGCTGGGATCTTTAATGATAAATTTACATATACCTACTTAAAAAACTTAAATTTTTAAGAGTACCTTTTAGTAATATTAAAACGACCCCTTCTTACACAGTATAAATCTTGAAAAATAATGTAGTCTCTCTCACTCTCTCTTCAACATATCGCAGTCTACTGCTGGACATAGGTCTCCACAATTTTGCGCCAGATATTCCGGTCCTCCGCTTTTCTCATCTAGCATCCACCAGCGACCTTTCACAAGTAGTCGGTCCATCGGGCCGGCCGAAAAATAACGTAAAAAAGTTTTTTTTTTTATTTGTTTATTCGAGCTTTTCGATGGCTGAGTCCTGTCAAAATAGACTTTGATAAATAGCTTTACACTTTCACGAGCGATCGACTTCGTCGGCGCAGAAACAACAATACATTTAGTTATAAATATAAGTAGATTTAAATTTACATTTTGACCCTATATCAATTCAATATTACCAAAATCTGCGGCAGCTAGCGACCGCCTGGAATTCTGATTAACGAGAGAGATATAACCCCCAGTCACTGCAGGTTTGGGGTGGCGTACAAATGCTCCCGCCGGATGCACCGCTACGCTACGTAACATTGTACTTGACCTCTTCAAGACTCTGCTAGGCAAGTTTAGTCATTTAACATATACTTTGCATTAATTCTAGCACACTATTTAGCGGTTACGGTACACAGTTTTATTTAGTGAAGTAATCTTTTCCATATAAATAATAAACATAAAATAAAAATTAATTAAATAGCATTTAACGTTTTTGGTTGGCGATCCTGGAAGCTAGTCAACTGTAGAAATGTTTGTTCATTGGGTGGGTGACCGAAAATTATTGTTACGTGTCCTTCGGTGCTTCGAAAGGCACAATAAGTCTTTTGTTCCGACTAAGTACATATCTTAGAATACTAGTCGTTAATCTACGAATACGTAAGAACATAGTTTGTACCTAAACACTGATGTAAACAATAACAATGGTAAAACTAATCAAATGCCTACGTACGTGACCATTTAAAATATCGTCCCGTATATCGCCCCATCGGAAATGAAACGATTCTATCGCGTTTTCAGTTAATTATTTTCCATTGCGGCGAAGAATTAAGTCTGTCACATAAAAGTTATATTATTGAAAATCGCTCTCAATAAGTTACTTTGTTAATTTTATACACATTATAATGCAGAATCAAAATTAACCTATAGTAAATGGTTAAAAACTTGTATCAATAATTAAGGTTTGCAGCTCGGCTGCGGATGCAGCGTATATTGTGACTTGTGTATGGATACAAGAAGAAGTTTTTTATATATAAAAGTTATAAATAGAGTTTTTTTTTTGTGAAATACCTAAGTAGATACAGCATATAAATAAAAAATCTACTGACAATCACACATCGCCATCTAGACCCATATTAAGCGAGAAGCTTGTAGTTAGGGAACTAAATAACTGATAAACTTATTTAAATTTTTATTGTAATTACATATATATTATACATAGAAACACCCAGACCATTACAAACAGACATGTTCATGCACACAAATGTCCGTTATGCCCGGGGCCTCGAACCCTGAACCCTTGGTGTAGCAGCCGACGTCTCGACCATTACACCACATGGTCGTACAGCAGAGTTTACACTTTACTAGCTAGTGTATGCAGCACAATAATATTTTCTTTGAATATTATTTAGTTTATCAATTAAATCAATAGTCCAGTCAATTTTGCATATTAAATGAAAATGTAATATATTGTACATACTCGTAAACAAAACTCTACATTTGCTGTATTTCCATTTATGACCCGAATATGTAAAAACAACATTGGTGTGTAGTATGTATGTACTTAGCTTGATTGATATTGATATTGATTTATGAATTAAATAAAGAAAATATCATTAAGACCAAAAAGATAGCAAAATCATCAGTAAAGTTTCAATGTAATACTCAAACATAGTTGTGTTTATTTATGAAGCTAACATGTCAGGCTTGTTAGGCACTAAGGTTGCCACACGTGCAAAATTATACAGTATTGTACTATATTTTAGTCAATGGCAACTACATGTTATAGAAAAATAATTAAGTAAGAAGAAAAAAACTATGTTTTCGGTATTCAGTATTTGTATTTCAGCGCCTTTACTTAATTTCAATAACAACAATAAACAAACAAAGAAATAAAATCATTAACTTATTTATTTGTTGTAATATGGATCTAATCATGCAGATTCCTATCAAAATTTTACAAAATAATAAGGCTTTGTTAACCAAAGCAAAAAGAGAACGAGAAATAGACAAGAAAATATACCTTAAAAATAAACGTGTACTATTTTTTCCAATATTTTAAACAGAAAACTATATAAATTTTAAAAAGGTGGCGACCCTATAAAGCACGCATGTCACACGCAGCGGTAATTTACTCGCATAACGATAACCTATATGTTTGTGACAGCTCCGACGTTTCCACGTCATTAGTTGTTACAGAAAATAGTTTAGTGCTGGTTCGATGTAGAAGCTGGTGGTTATCTATCTGATAAAACATTTGATTTGTTGACACACGTCATCAGCATTCATCATCATCAGCTCATTAAACGTCCCTACCGAGAAGCACGAGCCTACCCGTGTAGGATGTATATTGTATAGGCCTTAGTTGTGCACGCCGGCCACACTGGGTACAGGCCTTACCGCACAGCATACTCATGACTAATGGGGAGATTGGGTCTTAACCAATTTCCTTAGAAAATATCCGGGACCGACAGCTTAACACAAACAGAGGAACACAGTTAGCCGTTAGTGTAGCCCCAGGATTAAAGGCATTGTTATCTCCAACCCGCCTAAGTACCAAGCCTGAACAAGCGGAATCTTTACAAATCAGTGAACTGTCACGGGCTGTTAAAGTGTATTTGTATTGAATCATTTTTTGAGTTTTTATTTCATTTATTAGGTAAGGTAGAGTTAACAAAAACACTTTTTCTTGTACTCAATCTGCTGGGCAAAACTGCATTCTTCTTAACGGCAAAAATCACAAATGAATAAATTTGCAACACTTTTTTAAAATAAAGCCCTGAAGATGCGATCGTTGATCGTAGTACACTGTTGATAGCACTTAAGAAAGTATTTTTTAAGACTAAGTTAATTTGTAAGATGGTGTATTACAAATCAATAATCCCTAATCAATTTAACGTTGGTACCTATTGCGACTGGCATCAGCATTTGACACAGATAATAAATCTGCTAATACATCACTAACGACAGAAACCCGATGACATTATTAGTACAATACAATACTATGTGCGTGTCAAACTGACGCCACCGCGTCTGGGCGGTCCCGTATCAAAGGAGGGTTGTGATTATGACTTCAGAGATCCGAATGATATAAAGCTAGTAATTTAATACATAATTGTTGCATAATTTGCAGATGGTCAGTGTCAGCTGTATGGACATTTATGGTTTGTTTGTTTATATACCTATGGGATAAAAGGCGTTCCATTTATACGCATATCTGAAATAATGATAATTTGTATAAAAGTTATATTTTGTGGATTTAGGATACATAAATAATATGTAAATTAGGAACATTACATAACCTTCCATCAGGTTTGTGAATGTGTGCTCTATGTATTTCTCTACAGCTTTACAAAGATTCCATGATTACAGCATTAGTATAACAAACAATTATTTAACGTAAGATGGTTTTAAAAACAAAGAAAAATTACGACCGTAATTCAAATGCATTCAACCGTAAAAAGGCGTAAAGCTTAATCGCTCAGAATATAATGTCTGTTCTGTTGAATAGGCTTTAGTATCATTCGGATTCGATAAAACATTACTGGGCTCAAACCCAGCCATTAGGCGACGAATTCATTAAATAAAGAGCTCATTTCTTAGTCTCGGACTAAGTAGAGGGCACCTTTTTTCTTTTCTGTGACGAGTTTTTGCACAGCTCTAACTTTTTTGGCACCGTATGCAAGAAAAAGCATAACTACTTTTTGGATTGTCTTACATTTATCTTATTCTACGTGTTTTGTTCTAGTTAAGGTTGTGAATAAAAGTAAAAGTCAAAGCTATAGGTAGGTTATTGACTTGATAAGATTTTTTAATCACAACATGTCGTTCTTCTTTCTTTAGTATAGGCTTAAGTTTTGTACACAACGTAATGCTGACATTAAAATCTAAAAATTGTAGTGATTGCACTAATTGTTCATGAACATGTACAGAATCTGATGTTAACATCAAATTTTATTTTATGCGCCATTCACAAGATTTTAATAAAGCATATATTTTTACCGATATTTGTAATCTCATTCAATCAATTGCAGTAATTGTTATGTGTAGCACATCACTGACTGGGCGGTAAATGAAGTACTAAGTACTATTTAGTATAAAGTATATAATTTATATGTTATTTTTAACGTTATTACAATAAAACACCGTTTCAGCAATCGAAAATACAATAATAAATTCAATATCGTAGTGGGACAACGTAATGAACATTTTATATTAAAAAAAAAAAATAAGTTAGCGAAAAAGCTATCAGCGCACATGATTGTTTGAAAGGCGACTATTGCCTGTTACAGACTTGATATAGACATTGCTTAAGAGTTGTTATAATGTTGACACATAGTATCCAGTACCAGCGTCACCCCTGATAACCATCATGGCGAGGAAAAAAGTTGATAATTGAGTTACAGCAAACAACCACAGACAAATAATACTTGCAACTTACTTACTTGCAAGAATTACATTTGATTGTGCTCACTATTTAATGTAGGCGACCTACAACCCTGGACTGCTGATCAATATTCATGATAAGTACATTGAATGCTGCAAACAGTGCAGATTCCGAATAGGCCATCCGCCGAATGTAGATATGTGCCGGGATGAATGTTGCAGCGTAATTAATCGACTAAGCCGAATTGATGCGCTGTAATTACTAGCATTCCGTATTGCACAACTGCGATTTGACATCACAATTTTGAACACAGATTTTATTTTCAAAATTAGAGCTTTTATTCCATTTAAGTTTAATTTAAATTCTAAATTGTATTCGGCCTAACTCTACCGACCCTATCTTCAACAAATTCTGATATCTTTTTCACACGGTAAATCTTATGTGATCGTCTAAGCAACACTTTACATGAAATGTTTAATGTACTAAATCTAGATTAATACCAAAATTCAGCTAGACTAGCACTTGAGGAATAAGCCAATCATTTTGATGATCATCGGTGTGTCAGTGACAAAATCGGAGTATTTAAGATATCAATAAAATCTAAGTATTAGATATATTCAATTGAGACTGTGTATGTTTAATAAGTCTATTATTCTTATAATATCCTGATAATATGAACTACCTGGTGTGTTGGAAACCAACTCTATGGGAGTCCAAAAAACGACGAAACACTTCGAGGTAGGTCTAGCTAATGTCACATGTCCAAGAGCACGGTAAAGATCACGGTGCTTAAACAATAGCATAAGTACTTACCTATATTTAAATTTTTAGCGCTAACTGTGGATTTGGTAATATGAATATTCAACAACTACGAGTATGTTTGCATAAATAAACAAGAGATAGGTAGCTAAATAAAGTTGTGTTAAACAAGTCAGACTGACAGCTTGAGTAAGGTCGCTAAAGCTTGCGGTCCGCACGACTGCCATTGACAGTTGTTAGGTTGGTAGATTTTGTTTTCCAGATGTACCAACATTGAAACCATATTAGCTAAGATTAACCAACATACTTATTATATTGAAATAAGACATTTAATGAAAAACCAACGTTAATTACGTTTTGTTTATATATTTGTTATATTTTGTTCATACTGTTCTTGTCCGAAGATACTAAAATATGTAGGTAATTGCTCGTGCGCGGAAATTCTCTAGAGATGCGTAATCAGGTACTTTAGACTGCGAACTCTATGCAGCGGAAAGCGGAAAAATCATGACTGAAACACACGTCAACACACGTTATAATTTATAATCATGCTCTTTATACTATATAAGGGAGAGTGTCCGAGATATATTACATAAAATCAGAGATCTGTTTTATAAACAAAAATGGTCCCAGGTCCGGAACCAAATCATGACATAACTATGAGTACTTATTCATTGGAAATATAATTATTGTACAAACGGCCTTTATAATCATCATCAGCATATAAGTCCCCACTGCGGGGAACAGGCTTTAAATACCGCATCTACGGGGATATTTGGGCCGTAACCCATCACGCGGACTCTATGTGGATTGGTGGATGTGTAAGATTGTAGCCGGAACCGATGGCTTAATGTGCCCTCCGAAGCACGGGATCATCTTTCTTTTCGGACATCCTGCAATGACCTAACTTATTTGGGGAAAATCGTACTTAACGACTTTCAATATGAAATCTCCCTTTGGTATCAAGGAGTTTCTGGGATTTGTATATTTTAAAAAACATTGTACGCCCCCACCGAGCAGGTACGAGCCTACCCGTATAGGGTGTATAGGCCTTAGTCGTCCACGCGAGCCCTGTGCAGATTGGCCAACTTCACGCACAACCTTTAAATTTCTTTGTTAGCCACATAATGATTCCTTTACCGTAAGAGCGTCGGATAAACGTACATATTATTTCGAAAATTCAATAATTCATCGTACGTTTAAACCTGCACTCCCCAAATCGGAACAACTACACCAATGAGCCACGGACGTTCTGATCCCTCAGTTGATGAAGGTAAATGACAGTAATATCAGCTCAAGTTTGTTTTCGCTCCCCGCTGTTACCGTCGACTGACCCGACGCGTACTGCTGTATTTCCCATGCGGGTTCAGTTTCGGAAATGTATGAGGAAATTGAGAAATGTGGTTCACAAAGTTGTAGCCGTACGTATTTTGTATTTATTCTTACCACTGAGCCTTTATTTATTTTAGCTAAAGACATTTATATGTTAGATTTATGTTAAGAAGATAAATCCTCTCGAACATCCTCAACGTAACTTCTTGGGCTCTGGAGCTACAGTTGAACAAATCCAAACATTCGATATAAAAAAATATCCATTTATTTTTATTGGTAAAAAATTTATAATTAAGGTTGTTTTTAAAATTATAGAAAATAAAAGATTGGATCATATAATTATGTTAGTTGGTACCTACACTTAATCAAGTTTATATTATGTGGACTGATATAGTCCGTACTACTACCAACTACTACCTACGTACCTAAAGGTAAATTGTTAAGATGATTTTAAGTATACGTTAATTATGTGCATCTAAGTATCTATTCTCATTTTTCACCTCTTTGATTGTCATCACTATTGATTTTAATATTTACATAAATTAATGTAGAATTCGTTATTAGCTACTGCTAATCATTCATTTATAATTATGTAATTAAATCCTAAGGTTTAAATTAGTCCTGTTATTTACTAACAAGAATTAATTGTGAATGAACTCAGAAGAAAATATTAGCTATCGAAAACACATTTGCCGTAGTTTTGTGTTTAATGCCTATACAATAAATGAAGACAAATGTTTGTCTTCTGTTCGAGAATTTAATCAAAATACAGTGTGGTATCGACCCTAATGCCGACCATTGACTACACCAACGGTCAGGAAATTTATTACCTTTACTTAAGCTTTGGAAGCTGCACTAGAGAATCAATATACTTGGCCTGAATCTATGTCACACCGCGTATATTGAACACACGATCATTCACGATTAGAAAGCACATTACCGACAAGGAAATTTAAAAATAGATATGTTATCGGGTTATTTTATGGCTGTATAATATAAGCTGTGCCCGTCGTCGTCGGTGGCTCATTGGTGTGGACTGTTGCCTTCCGATTTGAAAGGCGCAGGTTCGAATCCCGCCACGCATAATGTTTTTTCGTGCGTTTATCCGACGCTCTTACGGTGAAGGAAAACATCATGACGAAACCTGCGCACGCCTGCGTAGAAATTCAAAGGTTGTTTGTTAAGTTGGCCAATCCGCACTGGGCCCGTGTGGATATACACCCTATACGGGTAGGCTCGTGCTCTTCGGTGGGACGTATTATGAGCTGATGTGATGAAGATGTGCCCGTAACTACGTCCACGTGGAAAAGTTACCTATTTATTGTAATTATTACCTCCATTAGTCATCTACCAGATAAAATCGGTTCAGCCGATCCAGAGATCACCCAAACAAAAGCACAGAAAAATAAAAAAGCCGTTTAAATACTTAATTTGTTTAACTGATTTAAAGTCGTCTATGATTTATCAAACTTTTCTTCAGTCGTCTTGTTTGAACAAATTCTCATAAAAGGGCGGCTGACTACTGAAATGATTAATTACATTGTGTCTAGACTATTATTAATTGTATTTGTATACTTAGTAAGAAGGATGAATGGTTAAGTTGGTTAATAGGCTTATGTATAGGGTCACCTATGTACCTTAAAATCAAGTCAGCCTAGCTCTCTGAAATCAGATTTTGAGTGTTTTATTGCTGCTT
This sequence comes from Leucinodes orbonalis, assembly GCA_019425675.1. Lineage (NCBI taxonomy): Eukaryota > Metazoa > Arthropoda > Insecta > Lepidoptera > Crambidae > Leucinodes > Leucinodes orbonalis. Next base: position 157,194 of record PQWD01003753.1, read on the forward strand.
GTCAGAAGTCTTAAAATGGCTAATGCACAAATGAGGAATGGGATGCTCTCAATCATTAATTGCCTAACCTTAATGTATATAAGATGTTATATAAACAGAGACCAGTGTTATTTAGGTGTAAAACGAGGCCTATTATGGCCTGTATATACCTATACTAGGTATATACAGCACTAGCTCTGACAATATAGTTATTGTTCCGAGGGTATACCCTAAATACGTTTGTATAAAGTGTATGTTTAAATTAATATAAAGGCAAAGCGAGCATGATTCTAATTTTAGAAACAAGCAAAATTGTTTATACTTTAACGTTATGCCTGCTATCAGTACATAATAACGATATGATTTTTTGCAAATATATTAACAACTAAATTATAAAACGTTCTTTTCGTAATTTTACTGACGAATCCTGTCTTTTGTGTTTTTAACTTTATTATAACTAAGTCCAGGCAAAAAACGATCCTACTTTTGTTTTAAATAAATCTTGTTTAATAGCTAAATGGAGCTTCCATTTTTTGGCTGTTTACTAAAATTACGTGCGTTGAATAACTTAGTATGTAGACGGTACAATTAACTTATGATTCAGCAGGAATCCCAGTCTTTGTTGTTGGAGGGGACGAAATCGAAGCAACAAACATTGTTATTACGACGCTTGCACATTTATACAGTACACTATTTGTAATTGTAACCTTCGCCTTTCTGAATCACCTGCTTATCTGAAGAGAAAAAACTTTCTGTATATCGGAGGGCACGTTAACCGTCGGTTTTAGCTAGATATGTTAGGCTATCAAGCCCCTAATCTGAGGTTCGAGTCCCACTCTGGGACGCCTTAGGCTCTGTGTAAATTTTAAGGCTGAGAGCCATCTGCGCTCGCCAATTGCCCGGCGAAGCTGTAAGGGCCATCTGCGGCCAACAGCAGTAGTCAGTTAAAAAAAGGTCTTAGCTAGAATCTCAGGTAAGTCATAAGTACCCACCAATCCGAATTGGGCCCGCGTGGTGGGTTACGGCCCAATCTCCCCATAACCACGCTGTGGTAAGGTATAAGCTGACGATGAATCATTTGCAATTGAATGAAACAATTCTATAGACAACATATGGGCTAGGCCAACTTCAACGCGTAAGGGAAATGTTAAGGGAATTAAGGCCATAACCTCACTAGTGGACAACTACCGAGGTCGTGTAATAATTGAGACATCGGCTACTACACCAAGGGTTCGATCCCCGGGTATTAAAAACATTTGTGTGCATGAACATGTTTATTTTAATCGTCTTGGTGGTTCAATGTATAATATCTATGTATTAACAAAAACAAATTTGGATAGTATTATGTCTATCAGTTGTTTAGTACCCTAACTATAAGCTCCTCGCTTATTATGGGCTACATGACGCTGTGTGATGTCAGTAAAAGAAGCTACGGTTTAACCGGTTGCCAGGGCCCAATGTTTTAGCAGTATGCACTAAGGTTGACCAGGTTGCTTTAAACCCCTAAAGGCTAGAGTCAAATACATCCTCACAACCTCTCGTTTTAGACGTTTCTGATATTGAGAGAACGTTTTGCTACATAAATTAATACGATTAACTTGTTTAATTATCTCAAAAGCGCAACACTTTATTTGTCTTTGCAATAGATAATGAACAAAAAAAAACAATTAATTTAAAATTCATAAACAAGTCAAACTTAATTTAAAAAATAATGTATTTAAAGTATTTTTGTATATTGATTGCTAATGAAGTAATTAGTCCAATATAATAATGATAATGAGGGACTTGTGTTTGAAAACACGTGTGAATTGCCCGGTGCACCTTAATGTGTAAAACATACACAAAGAGCGTCCAAACATGTCATCAAACGTTCTAAAGCGATCAAAGCGACTCCCCTTGCGTTGTCAAACTTCACCGCCTCACTCGTGATTACCGGCTGAATATTTAATTTGGTGTGACACACAGTGCTCCGATTCTGCTAGTTTTAATATGCATAATAGGATCGTTATAATAGGATGAGCGTCGGTGGCTCAATGGTGTGGACTGTCTTCTTCCTACCGGGAGGGCTAGGGTTCAAATCCCGACACGTACCAATGTGTTTTCGAATTTTCGAAAATAAATATGCATTATCCGACGATCTTACGGTGAAGTAAAACATCGTGAGGAAACCTTCATGCACGCCTGTGAAGAAATTAAAGTATCGTAATGTCAAGTATATTAGAAGGATTGAGGCCCAGGTCCCGAGCTCCCGTGGAATGAATAAAAAATGCTACAGAGATAACATTTGTGAGAATGACGTGATGCGTACCAGTGTTGAACACTGAAATATTTCATATCATTATGGGCATAGACACGCAAGGGTGATAACGAAATGAAAAATAGGTATACCCATTTATTTTAATTATAATACAACATATAAACGCTGGTGGAAGCTGGATGAGAAAGGCGGAGGACCGGGATGTCTGGCGCAAAATGGGGGAGACCTATGTCCAGCAGTGGACTGCAATAGGTTGAAGAGACAACATATAAAAGCGCTGAAGGATAAAATCGTGAAGAAATCTGCGCACACCTTCAAGGTTGTGCGTGATCCGCACTGATTATTTATTTGCTTTAGCAATTATATTGCATCCAGCACTTCTGGTAGGAAGGCAACAGTCCATACCATCGAGCCACCGACGCTTAGAAATGTATTCATAACAATAGTCAACAAACTCATGTGTAAACTTATACAATAAATACAAGTTATTCAATAACCTTTTTTTTTGTAGACGTTTATCCATTCTCAATTCCAATTTTTATTATCATTTTATGCTTTGTCATTTATTTGTTGTGGGATACAGTTTGCATTTGTTTTATGATTCACCAATGAGTGCCATGCTAGTTGGAACCACATTACAGTTAACAAATATTATAAGTTTAAATGTTTGCTGGCTTGAACAATATGACTGGGAGATTATTAACGGGAAATACGGAACTTTGGGGTGATGCACTCGGGTTTTATTTATGATAATATGCAAGTAACGGATGGTTCAGTTAGGATATAAAGGACTAGATACTTAGGATAAGTCCGAAATGCTCCGAAAATGTGTAAAATGTTAATGAATTTCACAATTTTCCAGTACGTAGTTACACACTTTGCAGTAGGATAAGTCCGGGAAATTCTTTTCATTTTTAATTAATTTAACACCAAAAAAAGATATTGCCAAAAGTCTTATTACGGCATTTTGCCTAACTGCGGGAGTGGTTCACAAGTTTAAACTAACGCCACGGAAAATCGAGCGAACTATGCTGGACGTCTCTCTCATAGAGAAATGCAGAAATACTATATTTAACTGAAAACTATAGCGCCAAGTTAAAGTGGAGAAAACTAAGCCGACAAGTGGCAATAAATCGTTTACAATATCGAAAGACCTCAAGAAATGATTCTTGAGATTCAATGAAAAGATTCCGACGGAAGGTGATGAAAGATAGTGGAGGGACGGAATAGGAGCATTTATGTGTGCAACCAATATGGGGCACTTAAATGTGTTAAAATATAGTCCTCATTTAAGATGTTTATCTTAAATGGGGACTTATGCCTAGCACTGTAGGAAGGTATGACTACTAAAATAGGCTGTAGTGTTACAATATGATGATGGTAGGGGGCCCGATCGCAATTGTTGGTCGGACTGAAAATATATTATCTCGATTACTTTAGAAGGTATAGACTACTACGGATAGACTAGACCGGATACTATTCTTGAAGTCTAGTTGCGAACATCCTCACTATCACATTATGTGAAAAAAGATATGAATCCAAAAAGGTACGATATCTATTCGCCGGTAAGATGGAAAGATCTCATAACTTTGACTGTAGTAACCATAAGGTTACCAGTAGTTTAATTGTTCCTTAATTTCACACTAAGATACTGAAAAAAGGGTCATATCAAAATAATAGGTTTATTTTGTAAAGGGTTCATATCAAAATAATAGGTTTATTTTGTATGACCCTATTTCAGATTAGAGCAATTCTTATTTTAATTACAAAGACGTAGACTAAACGACTTGCGTAAAGCCACCGTCAGAGGCTGAATGGGAAAGGCGAAGGACCGGGATCTTCTTCTCTACTCTTCAACCTATCGCAGTCCACTGCTGGACATAGGTCTCTTCCATTTTGCGCCACACATCCCAGTCCTCCGCTTTTCACATCCAGCTTCCACCAGCGACCTTTCGTAAGTCGTCGGTCCATAACTCCCGGAGGGCGTCCTACGCTACGCTTGCAATGACGCGGTCTCCACTCCAGAACTCGTCTGCTCCAACAGGACCGGGATATCTGGCGCAAAATGGGCGTATATCCTGCAATGGACTGCAATAGAACTGATGAGAAAAGTTTAGTCACCTCAACTTAACCCGAAAGTTCCTTTATAGCTCGCTCCTCTTTTAAAGTTTATATAAAAGTTTACATGAAGTTCAGGGTTCTGCCTAACATAATAAATTTAATATCAAGATTGTTATGACTCACCTATGCTCTGACTGACCCATATGCCTAGCATATCGAGCTGTAACAGCCGGTGATAGAGCGTCTCCCCGCGCGTGTGGTTCATAAACAGGTGGTAGAGGAAGGAGCCGCACCAGGGCGCCATGGCACCCAGTAAGTGGCACAGCGACAGGAACCACGACCCGCCGCCGCCCCACGGCAGCAATCCTGGCAGCACCACTATCATATACACTAGAGACACACCTGCGAACAAATATACAACGCTATTAGTTTGCATAACATATAAAATTAAAATATTTAACCTATATACTCGACTAGGCGGTAGACTGGGTAAAAGTCGTCTAGCTAGGCACCACCGCAGTGCTAGATATCGTCCCATAAAATAGGGGTGTTTGGCATTTATGTGTTTCAGGCTGAGGTCACTGTAACTAGTATTAAATAGTTTATTTCAGATATAAAACATCCATAATAACAAAAAAAATACTACATTAATTTCCCTTAACGCTGCATCTGTTAAGGTCGGATACGCCCAGGCGACCGTCCCTCTCTTATGGTATCAGCGTGAAAGGTAGAAATAATGGTATTCTTATCACCACACAGGATTTGTAGGACACAAATTTTCTGGTAAATATGTCGATTACAGTTTTTGCAGCTCACTTTCACAACCTATACTTCGTTATATTGTAAGTCAGATCAGTCAGATTGACTAACCAACACACAGTCTGGCTAAACAAAAAAGAGCTTTGTCAAGTATTCGTAAATTTTTAAAAGATACAGCCGCAGCCAATTCATAGTCAGCATCTTCCGTTAAATGACCCTGGCACTACTATGAATACCTAGACAACTCAGTAGCAAGGCTACCACTTGAAATTACATATTTCCGGACAAAATAGCTAATAACTAGTACATGTTGTACTCTTGCATAAAGTTATCTACATTATCTCTCTCTCTCTTAAACATATATCCTAATACAGTGCCCTTTTTGACGCCAGTTATTCCAATTCTCCGTTTTACTATTCCAGCTACCATGAGAAAGCGAGATAAAAGAAGGTATGAAAGTAAAGATAATAAATCTGCATGAAAAGAACAATGTATTCCTATCAAAACTTTCAGGCAAATCCTCAGAGACAATTTATAATACTGTGGAACTTTTAACTGACCGAGCTAGGCCGCGAATAACAAGTCCTAACTTTCTTATTAAAGCACCAAGTTTTCTCCGCAGGATCAAATACATATTTGATGGTTCTTCTCGCGGGTAATGCGGTTTTGTCAGAAAACTGCTTCTTCTGTTAAATCTAGATACATTTGTCTGATTAGTTGTGATAACTAAATAATTCGTTTTAATCTTTTGCTCTCCTCTGCAGAAGTGATTAGTTATAACCTAATTTGCTTGATATTTAGACCTATTCTAAGGCCAAAAATCGTACATACGATTAATATCTCTCATAAACATACTAAAATATCAATAGCAAATCGTATCCTTTCCTATCGTAGTACTTTCACGCGGATTTAATGTATCTCCTAAAGCGAGTAAAAAATATCGCATACAGCTTTTTCTAGAGGACGGGACTTTCTCTACAAAAATTAAGCAGTTACTATTTTCAATACGGTACAAATTTTTGCTCTGATACGATGTATTACACTGTCTAATGTTTGTTTATTGCTGGGTCTGTTTAATGAAGATACTCAAAGCTGAACCAGTGGCAGAATGAACTTTTCATTCAAAGATAGTAAAATTAAATAAGTAATGTCTTTAGATAAATCCACAGCGCCATTTAGTTTTAAATTAAGCCACTAACTTAATGTACTTTTAAGAGACTCAAAAACGAGTAAACAATCCTAATGATATATTGCTATTTCTAAAAATACAAAAAAAAATTAACAGAAATTAGCAAGACCGACAGAAGAGACTACATAATAAATAGAGACGTTTTAAATTTATGTTTTTTATATAACATGTAATTTCAAGATTGTCTAACGGGCTATTATAAAAAATACATACACATATAGATATGCACAAATACGAATGTCGTGTTTACCTGTATGAAACCTTAAGACCGTAATATTTTATTATTTACTAGCTGGTTTCACTAAATAAATAAAATGTAGGTATCAACATACGGTAAAGTAGGAACCAATGCATTTTATATATTTGGTTGTGAATGAGTAATGGGCGGGTGACGCCCGTCGGGAATTCTGGAAGCGCAAAAAGGGACGTGCGCGTTCCAGCTGGCACGTACGGCCCGCATAATGTTAGGTCATACTACACAAGTCTTTTTTTAGCACTCGTAACCAGTCTCATCGAACTATCGATAGTTCACCTCGCAAATCAGCAATACTATAGATAGTATACTATAGAGCTATCAAGCGGCAACACTGCTATAAGGCTACTGCTGAAATATACCCTTGGCACCTAAGGAGCTTCGAAATCAATGGAGGCTTTGTTTATTGGTTGTCAGTAAAACTACAAGATGTAACGCTAATGCATTGCATGATGGGTGATGACCTTGTTTTTTGAATAGCACATTGCATCACGCGTACAGACTTTGGTAGGTTCTATTTACAGTGCCGGTAATTTGACTGTTGAGTATTTATGGCTTATTAAAAGTTGTTTTTTTTTTAAAGTCAGAAATGGTCCAGAGAATACGACGATTGACACTGTAGCTAGAATATTCAAATTAAATCAAATCGTTTATTTCAGATATAGCATACATATTACATATGATACAATAATATTAAATCTTAAAATGAACAAAACAATAAATAATTAAATTATATATTACATAAAATGTAAAAAACGGTATTATTGTTTATTGAATTAATTTACATATTTTGTTTAGATTTAAACGAAATTTGCTATTTCTTATCGATCAAATATCCGAATGCGGTAGTTAAAGTAACCCTTTAACTGACTTAGATGAGCATCGACTGAATATGTAAGGTGCTGTTTTTATAACACTTGGCAGTAGCCAGGACTTCCGCTATCCAACTTTTCCAGTTTACTGAACCAAAAAATTACATTGCTAAGTGAATCGAAAGGACAACTTCTTTAAGTAGCGAGTAGAAAAGCTTTTCTATCTTTAGGAGTTCATTAACATAATTAATTATTTAATTGAGTGTTAAGGGCCTGAGCCTAAGCCTTATTAAAGCGTGTTTTATGGGTAAGGACTAAATTATGGAATTTTAACATCATTTAATCCAATGTTATCAATAAAATTATATTGACTTTTATATTTATGTATGAGGTTACATCATATGTACGTTTTAATATAGATTATCATTGTAGGCACAACACCAATGCCATTTTGAACTGAAATATTTTAGTCATTAAATAATAGTGTAATGGCGTACATTTTAATAATGTTTTCCATTTATAACACAACGATAAAATAATACAAATATCATTAACAACAGCAGCGCTGCTGATCGAATAAAAAAAATACATACAAATTTAAAGGAAAATCTTAAGGAAATCAATTCCATATTTTGTGGTCAATTAATACATCAAATCACATTCACCGCCCTATGATTTTAAGTCATCATCGATTAATTTCCCCAAAAGCTTGTGTCACAGGTTCACCCTCGATATTATGTCAAAGCTCTCAACATAAATGGATTGTAAACTTCAAATTAAGGAGTTGACTCAAATATTTACGGTAGACACTATTAAAAACCAGGACTTCAATTCTACTTATTAACTTAATATTACTCTCGCTGACAGCAAAAGTGTGTCAACATTTGACCAGTTTTTTGTATGGAGAGCAACGAATATTAAGTCATTTAGGTCGTATCTGTCAACAGAGCCGAGAAAAAAATACTGAATAAAAAACATGGCTTGCGTAGCAAAATTGTGCAAAAATCAAAAGTGATTGAAAAAAAAAACAGAATTTATTTTTCGTAGGTAAATGAACTATATTTTTAGTTTAGGGTATCAGCTGTCATTTCGGGGACACATTTTTCTGTTAAGGAGTATCTATCCATATTATTTTTACGAATCCATCTGTTAATTTAGTATTGGGTAAAACTTTAACTTAAATCGTTTAAAATGGTGAATATATAGTAAAATTTTACTGTTGAGATAATAATTCGTAAAATCGTGATATGAAACAAAGCAGTTCAACTATGTTATGGTGACGTAAATAATATAGATGCACGCAAGGCTTTGTCACTAAGCGGATTATAATATTAAAATATGGTGTTCCCTTGTCACCTTGTTCACAAACCTTCATAATGTTATGACGCGTGTGGGAGACACTCTCAGGTTATAGCGTACATATTTGCATTTTATTAAAGTTTAAAGCTACTTAAGCATTTTCATCTGAGCTTATCTATTTTGAACTAAGCGAATCGTCGCCATACATTCTACTTGCTATGCATTTAGCATGCTGTACCAATGTCAAAGTATAGAAGTTATCCATAATTAAATAATTTAGGGTGCTAATTTAAAGGGAGCCCATCCTAAATCTTTCAAGGTATAAGTCAAGATCATCTGCCCGGTACCTCTCTAACAAACTCTTGGTGTTCTGAACTTCTGATTGGCAAGAATGGGTTAGATTTACCACAACAATTTACCTTGTTGTGGTAACTCTATTTTATCAAAAACACATGACAAGGACTAATTATCCAGTATGTACTTCTAGAATATAATAATGAAATATCCTATAATATTTGTCCCAGAAGAACCTAAAGAATTTGTCTGGTATGAAGTTGTTATCATTACTCGTTACGACTAGGCGCTTCCCACTCGCTAACTTAAAAGACAATAAATCTTCTTTTGTGCCCAGAATGCGTTTGTGACGGATTATTATGTGTGTACATTCTATCCTTAAATCCTTGCATGACATCAGTGATACATCTTGTGAACCGTGTGTTCCACTACCTTTTATTAATTTATAAACCTTAATTCTATCATTGTGGATCATATGAGTAATCCAATACTAAAGGCAACAACTAAGGAGACCCACATATATACGATACAGTATGTACGATTCACCAAAGAAGACCAAAAATGGCGGCCGTCTGCGCATGTACACTAATGAACAAATACATCAAAATAATATTTTATTTGAATGAACTCATATAATCAAATTACATTATAAATGTTCAGTATTAAAAGATACCTATGTAATTAACATAATTCGCCTCAAAAAAATTATTACTAAGTATAGTAAATTAATCGCTGGCCTCGAATTGCATGATTCCCTCTATCGTGGAAGTTCCAGATTCGATGATTTTGAAGTACTGGGGCCTGGTCCTGCACTAAAATCATCATCTTCAGATACTACAAGATCAGAAAAACCTGACGACGAAGAATCTTCCACTCGGATGATTAATTCTTCCGTCATCTCATCCACGATGTGATCACTTTTTATGTAATTTTTTTCTATACATTTTACTTTGTCACAAAGTTTTTTCCATTCTTGTGGCCCCATTAGATTAACTTTTTCCTTTATTAAAATTAATTACAAAGCTTATATCCCACTTAATGTTTTTGCTACTTACATAACTTTTTAAGGAGGCCCAAGCCATTTCAATAAATGGCTCAGCAAACTAAAAAAATACAATAAATAATAAAATGCAATGAAACAGTTTTCCTTCCGACTGTATTCTAGAGTACTGTCAGCGCGCCAAATTCAATATAGGCGAATAGCGATAGAGCAACCTTGTCCTCAGACGCGCCGACCAATGGCGTTGCCCGCTCTTACAATATTACTCCCGCCCCTCTGCCGTACCCAATAGGACTAAAAATGACTTCTGCGCATAGTCTTTTTCGTGAATCGTACAATACAATAACTTATTTGCTGTAACAAAAATCACCACGCATACTTAATGACTCCCCGAGAAGTCAGGATTTTATCATTGATTAATTTAGCGTCAAGATTGTATTTTTATAACAATTTATATTACATTATCATGGATAAGCACCTACGATTGTCATTTGATAAGATATATTTTGATCTCTTGGTTTCATCTTATTACATCCGAAAGAGTTACGGGTATGAGTATTTTAACAATCCATTATTATAAATATTATCATAATAGCTATCGCTTATTCTCATAATTTATTTTCAAGGGAACATTTGACGAAAATATACGTATTGTGTTAAGACACGTATTTAACTCGGATAACTTTTGCCGTGCCGCTAATAATACTTTACAGATACCAAAATTTATCATTCTATTGGAACTCTGAGGTCGAACCACAGAGTTTAACAACAACTTAGGTAGGTTGTTTACAACCGTCAGCGGTAAGACAGGCTTACCCTACCCTTAGTTGTTTAATTAGGGACTTCCCTAGTGCCAAAGGTTTGGATCCTCTCCTCCTTCTCTCCTTTCCGTAAATATCATGACAGTTCTGGCCTTTGACTATTGTAAAAATATTAGTTGGGAACAAATTGAAATATATAGAGTAATTCCACACCGGGGGCAATGGAAAGAATAGGTATGTATATCCTCAGATTGTAATATGTTATACGATTTTGTGCTTTTTAAGCGTAGCGCGCTAAATCTATGCTTTTTCCCAATACATTGAACATAAGTCTGTAATATGCCATGGCACACTGGCCCAGTGGGTGTAAACCCTGAACATTATGTTCGATAGGATACACCGCTTTCCGATATGGTTTACTTGAGGCCCGATCCCGATAAAACACTGAATCACCTGATTGTCTAAAAAAAGATGATTCCATGTTTTTGAGGGTGCGCTTATCAATACGTCTATCTCAGACAACGGGTAGTTCCTGCTCGTCACCCCTAATAAAACTTTATAACTTAATCAACTCTATAATAACCTTATTGTAATATTCTCAGGGCAAACCTTATGTGGTCGTCTTGGCAACACTTTACATGAGTATTACATACTCTTAGGAATATTATAATGATTTGGAAAATAGTACTAGGGGACTATACATAACCAAGAGGTTCTGTTGTGAACAAATTATGAATTTATCGATCTAATAAAAAATGCTGTCCACTGAAAAGTACTAATTGGACACCTCCTATGTTATCATGGTCTCCTAGTACTTATAATAGAAATAATTTAAGAAACAATACGGTTATTGTAGAGTTGATTAAGTTATAAAGTTTTATTAGGGGTGAGGAATGGGAATTCCCCGTCCCCGGGGGAGACAAAGCTAGGGGGCGAGCGGGAACTACCCTAGAGGACTACCGTAGTCGTTATCACCCACCAATCTGATTGAGCCTGCGTGGTGGTTTATGGCACTATCTCTCCATGGCTGATGGCAAAGCCTTTATTTACCCTGCGGGAATTCATAGCCTAAAAATGATGATAAATCCATAATAATCACACACAAACACGATCCCTTTGGAACTGAATTTCAACTTGTTTATGCGCAACGAGTGCTTGTTTTCATAACGCTCGAAAAAGCGGACTTTGGCCGAGCTCCAAATGGTGTTATATTCCGTAATTTGTCGAGACAAAATCAAATTGCTTGTGGTGCAATCTGTATGATAAGGATTTAATTGGTAGCGAAGCAAGCTGGACTAAGCTCGTTTTGTGCTCAATTTGCGATGAGCCGAAGCCGTTAACCGGCACACTGCGGGCTAATTGCAAAGGAAATTGCCGAATTACGTGGAGCTAGAAGCTTGATGCAGCGAATGGAAAGGGACGCTGTCGTGTAACTAGTTTAGTAAGGAAGCCGGTAATGTTTAAACGTGTTCAATTATTAGGTGGCCGGTCTATTTAGCTTTGCTTGTATTTTTTGTTAAGCTTTGCATTCATTCTGTTAAGTATTATTAATAACAACACAAATATTAAATAAAAACACAAAACTACAACTAGTTTTTGTGTTTTTTATTTATATCACTTGTTATTTATTTGCAATATTGTTTCTTTTTAAATACACTGAAACAATAAATATTAGGTCAATTGATGATAGTGAGCAATGACGTCACATATCAATAATCTCATACAAAATATATGGAAACGTTCCTTTTTGACAGTTCATAAAAAGTGCGTTAACGATTAGTGGTGTCCAATACCTATTTTTTTCTTTTTGATATCATAGATTAATATCGATTATACGTCGGTTTGATATTCATATCAGGCAAAAATAACCTTTTGCAGGCAGCATGGTTAAAATAGTTCTTGTTAAAAAAATAATTTTCCTAGCAAATACATATATTTAATTTTTATATACTTTTGATAGCATAGATTACTATCGATTATACGTCTTATAATAGCATCGATCATCCAAGTCCATACACGAATAAGCGTGAGCGACGGGCGGATGATCAAATTTTATTACCCAAACGTTATGAATAATGGAGGTAGATTTGGTATGTTATATATCTTACTTCTCCATACCGCTGGGAATATGTTAGGACTAACCTAGTTATGCATCTGACTAAGAGTCTCGTTTTCGCGAGAAAAATAACGCGTTATTTCTTTCCACATTTCAAAAAAGTTGCTATGAATCACAGCGTCAGCTTTTATATTTCATTCATGCTAACTTCATCTTGCAGTTAAACCAAAAATAGCCAAGTACGTTCAAATTTGACATCATATGTACGCACGCCTAAACACTACCTATATGCTTCTTCGAATTTCTAACTTAATAAAAAATATCCGTTTGAAATATTCTGAATAAATAACGTGTTGTAACCAAAACCCGAGTCCAAAAGGGCAAAGTTCGAAACAACGTTGTCTCTTAATATGTTCAGAAATGCATTAAAGGATATCCCTGTAAAACGATGCTCAAGGCGCTTCCGTGTAAGACCGTGATATCGGTGGGTGGACCATATTTCTCACTTAAGCTTTTGCTACAATGAGACATCGAGGCTAAATTATAGGCTCGACCGATGTTTTCTTTATGTTATGTTTTGAAGACCTTGTATTGAGTTATTTTAGTATTAGTCTAAATAATTGATACTCAAGTAATCTATATACAATCAAAAGCATAATAAACATCAGTGCGTTTTATTATAGCTAACGAACGCCGTAGCGTTTCGTAGCAATGGCGTAACCGTCGTATCATTTGGTTCAGTTCGAAATATTCTTTTGAATGGGAACGACGACATAGACACTTCCTTTGCTAGCATTTTTTACGATAATAATATTGTATACTTCGAGATTGCTTGATAAGACATAAGTTTTATTTCTGGAACAACGAGCGGCCCCAAACGGAATTGTTTAGATTTCAACTCGTCTTTCTGAGATAAAAACAAAGTCTCGGCAGACAGAGAGGAAACAAAGTTATTGTTGAGAGTTACATTTATTCCTTAGAGGAACATAACTTAATATTTTAATTAAAGCGATAACATCAATATTAATGTCGCCACAGTATTAAATTATATCACCGCATTCCTGCCAATTATTTCATTTTATATTTAAAATATAAGTACATTGTTGATAATAATTATTTATGTTTTTTAACAATCTAGTTAATTTTTGTTACATTTGTATTTAGATATTATAATCCAAAGATCAAAATTCAACGATGTAAAATAAATCAGCGAAGTCATTGTAAATTCAAAGGTGCCGAGTGGGGTGGTTGAGTCTACCTTACGCGAATGGTTTAGTCGCAAATTACAGTCCATCAAAGGCGCAATTTACTTAAATTGTGTAGAGTTCTGTGATTGCTTCGATTTATGTTGACGGCACACAATATGCCGAGTTTCTAGTGAACTGAGTAATTTAACCCCTCAGATCACTCCAGTCCAATGAGACTAAAACTGGTTACAATAGTTGTAAAATTAATGTTCCTATTCTATTAAAACTAAATAATATAAGATTAGAAATATTTTTAGATGCTACTAAATAATTTGTGTTATGTTATTCTAATAGAATGTCGGCGGCTCATTGCTGTGGACTGTTGTCTTTCGAACGGAAGGGGCAGTTTCAAATCCCGCCACATACCAATGTCTTTCTGAAATTTGATGTACGTTATCTGACGCTCTTACGATGAAGGTAACCATTGTGGGAAAAATAGCGTATGCCTGTGATGATGAGATTCAAAGGTTGTGCGTGGAGTCGAGTAACCCGCACTGGGCCCGCGTGGACGACTGTGTAGACTTTACACCCTTTACGGGTAGGCTCGTGCCTTTCGGTGGGGTCATAAAACGTCCATCTTCAGCCTATATTGGTCCACTGTAGGTACAAGCCTTCACGCATAGTATAGCTATGGGCGGATTGGACAGTAACCCATCATGCAGCCCCATTGGGGATTGGTGGGTGATAACGACTACCATTCTAAGATTGTAGCCGGGGTTGACAGCTTATCGTGCCCTCCAAAGCACGGTTCATTCCTTTCTTTTTGGACATTCAGTTTGGTTCAGCTTGCAGTGATCTAAACAATTCGTTTCTGATGACGATGATTCACTCAGCAGGCGTGGCCTAAAGCACCAAAGCGGCACCGCGCACTGATGACTTGAAATTATCTTAAAACAGAAATACTCTTCTTGTATTCTTAGTAGATTACATACACATGTATTATGATTATTTTAGATGCATTCCATAATATCCATCATAGAGCTGAAGTTGATGTTGATGGATTCGCTACGATGTTTGAGTTAGCAAGCGATTTCAGACACACAACTGGTATTATCTGAGTAAACAAAAGCGGCGAAGTTAGTTAGGTACCTAACAACAAAAAATGATGTCTTGTGACTTTGTATGAAACTTTAACTTGAGAATTCCTTTGATTTGTTATCAAGTGACCTGTGTAATTGACAATTACCTACTGGCGACCAGATCAAATATCCATTTAATAAATGTAACTTATCAATTATACGTAGATATACTTAGAAATGCAAAGTAAAATTTACTTCAGCAAGAGAGTCCCATGCATATAAACTTGTAATGAACATTCCTGACTAAATTCACAATGAACATTTATATAAAATAATTATATATTAGAAACTACTTCATTTATTTAAAGGTGATTCTAGACAGAGCTACTAAATAATTTGATATTTACGACATATTCTTTATTTATGTTATTCTAATAGAGCGTCGGTGGCTCAATGGTGTGGAGTGTCGCCTTCCTACCGGGAGGGCTGAGGTTCAAATCCCCGACACGTACCAATGTGTTTTCGAATTTTCTAAAATATATGTACGTTATCCGACGCTCTTAATTAGGTTTTAGTAACTTTAAATGTATATTAAAATGTGTCTAGTCTCATCATCATCATCATCAGCTCATTAAACGTCCCCACCGAGGGGCACGAGCCTATCCGTATAGGGTGATTAGGCCTTAGTCGTCCATGCGGGCCCAGTGCGGATTGGACGACTTTACACACAACCTTCGAATGTCTTCGCAGGCTTGCATGAAGGTTTCCTCACGATGTTTTCCTTCACCGTAGGAGCGTCGGATAACGTACATATATTTTCGAAAATTCGAAAATATATGTACTAATATAATGAATGAAAATATAATGAAAATAATGTAATGTGTGTGAAAGAATTACCCTCTCAGCGTCCCTCAGATTGTGAAGGTAAACAACGAAGTCACGTGAGTGATAATCACAACCTATACAGAGATACTTGGTGATAATCTTATATCTTATTATCTACCATTCATTGATGAACGCATATAATATTTTCCATTTAATGTCAGTGGGGACGCCCTTGGAAATATGGTTTTCACCATTTCAAACAATAAGGCATTTCAGCCTTGAATATCCTTAACAAACTGAGAACGAAAACAAAAAGGAATTGGTGGCATTTTCGCTATGTGCCACTCTCGTGGGAAACTCAACGCTTATTCTACTATACCACGGAGGCAAAAGTCAATAATGATTCCGATACATAATTGGAGTTAGTATGAATAAATAATGAGCTACATTACTACTATTTTACAAGTTATATGTTGTATTGCACAGTGCAAATAGTAGTATCGATTGTCTTGACCATGACATTCTATGATTGCAGTCATTAGCATTTAAAATACGCAGAAGCCTGACTGATTGTCCGTAGATATAGAGCTGTCAATGTACCTGATGATGTTTCATTTCCAATTCATTTCACTACCGTCTTAGGCATAGATATAAGAAGCACGATAATTCTAAATCTATAGTCTGAGGTAGAATTCTAAATACATTTACGACTGTATGACGATCGCAATCGCAGGAAATCAAGATACATACAGAACGCTTCATATCAAACATATGGTTGCATACCAAAAATTAAATTGTAATTATAATTTTATGCAAAACTTTGGTGGGTTTCAACAAAAATCACTACTTTCTTTAAGAGCGAGTAGTATAGTAAGTCTTAACTAAGGAATCCGTATTATTTTAACGTTGATTTGAATAAGAAGCTTATCCAAATGAGCAACGCTAGCAGCAGCTGGCTTTTATAGCTGAACCGTTCGCCATTTCAATAATCCTTTTGACGAGGGATATTAATTAGCAGAGAGTTCAATTGCTTTTACATGAAATTGATAAAGTATACTTCGAAAGCATGAGTTGATCAAAATGGAGCAATAATTACTCAATATATGACCTTATACAAATAAAAGACATAAAATAAATTTACCAATAAGATACTTTGCCAGCTGTCGACTGCCAGTATGGAGTGAAATAACGGTATTTTGGAATGATATAAGAAGTTTACTAATAGAATGTGTAAAAAATGATTATATTTAAAACAATTATATTTTATTTAAAACAATCCAACTAAATCGTTTAATGTGCCACCAGCGTGACATCTAAGTATTGAAATGTCATGGAAAATTCATGGTAATTTCAACCAAATCCAAAAAAGTAGCTCTATTAACCTGTTATACGACATCTCTATTGCATTGCGCTACTAATTCGAAGGCAGTTAGTCGTGATAATTCCGTTACAGGTGAAACATTGTCGCGCCTGAAACAGTGGCCGCCCCCCGGCGATTCGGCCCGCAATGCTTCATTATTTACGTTCCCCCCACAATTGGGGTGTTCCTCGAACCAAATCCATTTATACTTTATGCTTAGTGGAACAGTTTTGGTCCTCACCTTTCCCGGTAGTTTTAAACTTTGAGAACTACGATTGTTAGGTGCTACAACAATAAATATTTTGACAATCATCAACCATATTAGTTATACTTTGGTGCATGCATATTCACCGATACACGATACAATATACTTTTATTGTTATGATTATTCTCGTACATTTATGGCGTATAATTATTTAAAGTAATAATTATACGCTGACCTTACACGTTTCACCGGATTGTCTAATACATTATATTTGATTCCGTGCTTCGGAGGAGGTAATATGATTTATTCTTGCATTCGCAATGTAGCGAGCTATACTCGGGGTCTCTCTTAGTGATAAGATCAGAAATGATGTAATCCGTAAGAGAACTATAGTTACCGACATAGCCCGCCGGATCAGCAAGTAGAAGTGGCAGTGGGCTGGTCACGTATGTCGCCGAACCGCTGGCCGTTGGAGCAGACGAGTTCTGGAGTGGAGACCGCGTCTCTGCAAGCGTAGCGTAGGACGCCCTCCGGCCCGATGGACCGACGACTTGCGAAAGGTCGCTGGATGAGGCTGGATGAGAAAAGCGGAGGACCGGGATATCTGGCGCAAAATGGGGGAACCTATGTCCAGCAGTGTACTGCGAAAGGTTGAATAGGAATAGATTCCGTGCTTCGGAGGATACGTTGAGCCTAGAACCTAAAGTAAAATGTACGATCCCGGATCAAGTAGTGTGCTAAACTCGACGCTGTTAGTCTACGAATGAATATTGGATTTATTTTATATATATACGCTTTTATGTGGTAAACAAATTAAAAGAAAATAAATTGCTTGCGAGACTTTATTCTGGTTAATGGTAGAGCGGATAAACTTAGTATTTATGCTTTAAATTTTTTACATTAATGTAACTCTACTGAGTTACATGCTTCTAATTGAATATTTAATGTATAACCGGACAGTGCACCCGAATTATCTCATCTCGTGGATCGCGGATCATGTCATCCATTGGATGAATTATGCAAGGGCACCGACGAGTTGAATATTAAAAACGTTTTTGGGCATTGCTAACAACGTTGTTGGAAATGTGCTTCCATCTTTTAGTAAGGAATAAATACATAATGGCATGTAAATCTTCTCATGAAGTGGGTAATCGGATTAATGAGCATTCAGACAGGCCCTGATGTCATTTTCAAAAGCACCTTACGGCCTTTGGCGTGGTTTCATATAACAACAGCCATATTGGTAGCCGAGGACAAGGACTTAACGTGCCACCAGAAGCACAAAACTATCTTCTTAGTAGACAATCATTCGATTCATAATGCAACTAAATTTATCGCGCGACTACAGAGGCAGTTAATAATTTGATGACCCATTTGGTGTAATGGTTAAGACGTCGGCTACTACACCAACGGTTCCGGGTTCAAACCCGGGAAGTACAAACATTTGTGTGCATGAACATGTCTGTTTGTACTGGTCTGGGTGTTTTCTATGTATAATATTTATGTATTTACAAAAAATGTAAGTTAGTATGTTTATCAGTTGTTTAGTACCTGTAATACAAGTTTCACGCTTTACTTGAGGCTAGATGGCATTGTGTGAATGTAAGTGGTTATTTATTTTATTTATATATAAATAAAGTTGAGGTTAATAAGGTAGGTGAATATATTTACATGGTAGAAGATAGGAACATTTGTTAGCGATACATCGATGCAAGCTTTTGAATTATGCAGGGCGGGCGTCGCGCACCCTGGCATATCACGTTACCACTTCCGACACTATTTATAGTCAACGTCTATATATTGTAATGTATATAAAGATAGCGCTGAAAACCGACGGTAAATAAAAAATATTAGGTACGCTTAAATAATCTTATTTTTTATTAGGTATAATATTCTATATTTTTTATCGTTTAAATTTTTGGTATGTGGTCTGAGACTAAAACTAAGATCATAAAGGCCCCGGGTTCCCATTCCGACGGGGGCACATATTTTTGTGTTGAACAATAACTCCAACAGTTGACTTACTGCTTAAAGTCATAGCTGTATATTCATGTACTTATGTTGATTTGTCTTTTACCTTGTGTAATTCATTACATATATACCTAGCTAATATTTATTGTAATAAGTGACATCGCAAAACAAACAAATCGCCCCAAAATCAACTTTTGTAAGGTCACGTTAATTTTAAACTAACAATGCCCGATTCATATGATTGCTCGTTGCCGACAGGTAGGCGTTATATAATATAAATCAAAGGTCAAATGTGGAATGAGCTTTAATTAGTTAAAATTCGTAGGTTTACATCACATTTACTGTTAGGCATATTTTGCCCTGTGATTTGTTATATTATGTTATAGGTACGAAGATACTCGTAATATGCTATTAACAAACTAAGTAAGGAAACTTCTTGATTGAAATCAGCTACCGACGCGACGCCTTTAATGATCCCAAAGCAGAAAAAGGATTCAGTCTTGTGAAGTAAACATCTTAAGTGACGCATTTTATTGCCTGTATCTTTAAAACTTCACTTAGATCACAATCTTCACCATGACTGCTATGGTGAGTCACACATAGGCCCAATTAGGTGAGAGAGACGTCAAGTTTATATTTTTATAAAAGTATAGTGCATTTTATAAGTTTACTGGTTTACTGCACTGAAGCTCTAATAACTTACATCATAAAAGATTTCTACACATAAACCTGCTAAGCTGAAATACATTTTAATATTAGACATCGTAAACAGGGGCTGGGCATACTATAACCCACACTTTATCTAATAATATGATGCAGAGAGCAACAGAATAAGAAAACTTTTTAGATAATAATAATCCATTGTTGCTTTGTATTACGAGCACAATGAAGTACAGAGTAATAATGAAATGAATTACTGCTCATAGAACCGTTTCTAAGCTTAGTTTTAGTACCTTTGCTCATAACGTGTTCTGGAACCTATTATGATTCTGTGCTAAACTAAAGATTATATTATTATATACAAACGCTTACGTATAAAGGTAACTACTATTATGAAGACGTGTGTGTCTTTGGAACGCTTTAATGTACGATTATTTGCGTAAAATCTTCTATCATTCATCAATCGTTAAGTGCTTTACCTACATGATTTTAAGTGTTTAAAATATTTTATCTTGTATCAATAAATTCGCCTCATATTTGGGGGATGTATTTTGAATTAAGAGTAGGTTATTATTACAAATGTAATAATGTTCTTTATTTCACCCTGTATATGCTATTTTTGCCATTGCGTCAATGTTATAAATAATTAGTAGCCTTTAAGGTTCTACAAACGACCTATAAGGTCCCACTGCAAGTCCTAAAGCTGTTTGGTCGGTGTTAACGACTACCGTTCTAAAATAATAGCCGGGACCAACGACCTTAATTGCTTTCGAGCATAGAGGGAAGTGTACGACCAACCATATTGCCATACTTGCCTAAGCTGAAAGGCACTAAGCGATCGTCTCCTAATTAAATTTCATCCAATTATTATGTAGATATTAAGAGCGGACCGCGTGAAAATCGTGAGGGGAGGTCTTCGTTCAGTAGTGGACATTTTAGTCGAAATAATGATGATGCATATGTGTTTAAAATACCAAAACATATAAAAGAATATAAATGGTCGTCTTCCACTTCCACAGACTTTTTTATACTATTTACTCACTGTAGCAGGTGACCGACAACCATAAATTTACTTAGTAGTAAAAGCGATTGGCAGTTTGCCAACGCTAGCCAAGTATTACATAATCAAGTTTTTTGGGTTAAGGCTGTAGAGTTCACTCACGCCTTAGCGTTAAAAATGTTACCAAAGGTTCTACGTTCAGGGCTACAGAATTCCACCCCATAAAACTCAGTCAATCGAGAAATACGATTCAAGAAGCGCTGACCTCTCGAACGCTTAATGCGAAAACCTATGCGAAAAACAATAGAAAATTCGTTAATTTAGGGACTCAAGACTGGCTAAATAGCCAATCGGATTTGCATGATAAAAAAACATGTCATATTTTTTACGATTTCATGCTCAAATTAATACTAAAATGTTAAATCTGTTAATCAAAGGAAACAATGTCCTATAAATCAATTTCTGACCCCCAAAGTAAGTCACAGCGAAGTACGTACAATGAATTCCTTGAGTGCTTGACAATCTTAATATCGCCTACTCACAATATCTAACAGAAATATTGTTACAAATATCAGATTATTAATAAAGATGTAACTTTTTAATCATTACATATTTTTGTTTGGGTTAATGTAATTATTTTGGGTAATTTATGATCTTTAATTAAAAATAAGACGGATAATTGGATCAATATTTTTTTAATAATACACGAACACAAAAATATCTTTGTGTAATCTGTGATAGTAATATAGCTACTTGATCTGATTAAACTTTTCTCTCTCTCTCTTCAACCTATTGCAGTCCACTGCTGGACATAGGTCTCCCCCATTTTGCGCCAGACATCCCGGTCCTCCGCCTTTCTCTCAGATTAAACTTAAAAGCAAGCAAATGTAGAAGACAAATATTATATGAGCGTAGGTCCTCGATCAATAGCTGTCTCGAACATTAAGTGCTTTCTATCAAGTTTATCATTGTTTTGCGAAGGATCAACTGCTGGACAGCTGTAAAAATTTAAATTGAATGTTGAACTTTGTGGGTGTTCAAAAGCCGTCCTTTTCAAACATTAGGTACCAAAAGGTCAGGTAGGATAAGCGTAGGTTTACTATGTGTTAAATATATTTTTAACACATAGTTAACCTTTATCGATTAGGTAATATATGATCGGTAAGCTTTTCATAAAGGGTTTTTCTAAATGAAATCAAATTATTATCGTAACCTTATCAAAATTACAATTTATGATTTATCCCTTCATCTGTTTCAACTTTATTGCAATTTTTATTATAATCTCACGTCAACTCCTGGTGTTTTCCTTTGCTCTCCCATTTTATTGAAATCATTTTAGGGTTCTGTAGCCAAATGGCAAAAAACGGAACCCTTGTAGATTCGTCATGTCTGTCTGTCTGTCGTTCCGAATGTCACACCCTTTTTTCTCCAAAACTATAAGCACTCCACTATTTAAACTTTATAAGAATATGTACCTATTCTGTGAACCGCTATTAGGTTTTGACATGAAACTCGAAAAAAATAAAAATTTTTGGGGCTTCCCATATATTGAACTGAACTACTGACAAGACTGGAATAACGGTTGTTTTAGTATATCACAGTTTGGAATCAGGTTAGTATAAACAACAAAGTGCGACCCCGACCCGCCGCACCTACAGGTTGAGAAATGATACTCCGCGCGGCTATTAATAGATTGCAATGTTCCTTTGTCTCCAAAACAGAGTGAAAAGGCAGAGTTCTGAGAGTGCTCGGCCCCAATTTAACTAATTTTATAATGCGTCAATTCTGTCGTTATTGTGTCTCATAAGTTACATAAACAATTATGTTAATTGACAAACAAAACTAAAATAAGTAGAATAGTATCAGTTTTGATTTTCTACCAACAATTAAGACACAATTCGACCTTTCCATTGGAAAACGATAATGGTAATATTTAAGTAGAAGAATACTATCCATGCAAAAGTACACTATTTAAATAGACACAATAAAAATAGAAGTGGCGCATTTTGAAATTAACGGAATTAGGGCCATGCTTAAATAATCCAATTTAGGGAACAAATTCCGTCTAACGCTATACCCAAAGTAAGCGTAAACGGTACATAAATTATAACTATGTAAGTAAAAATATTGCTTTTGTCATATCTGTGTTATTTTTTATGCAATTAGACATAAAAGCTCCTGCTTTCCGCTTTGTCAGTTAATAAAAAATGTTATGATCATGTTTACTTTCACTTAAACGATCTTTCTAAGAGTATAACGATGTTTAATGCTGGAGTCCTTTTGATATTACGGAAAGGAGAAGTGTTGTCCTCAATAAAAAAAGGTGGGCTCTATACGTGTGAATAGGATATGTTTGGACCCAGTTCAATTTTCCCGTAATGTGCTGAAGATGAAGCAGGCAGTGAAGTTACTGTCACGAGACTTAACAATTTAAAATGAGAATATTCCCATTTAAAGGACAGGGAATGCATTTCCGTGGTGGTTAGAAGGTAGTGTTATATCATGAGTTAAGCTTTTGATAGTGTTTTGAAGAAGTATCTGTAGTTCTATTCTTGTAATAAAAAATATAACCTAAGGCAAATACGGATTTAATCGGCTTAATTGGTTTAATAGATACTCACGTCACGGATTTGATTGGTTGGAACTGGCGCGCCATCATTGGCCAAGTAAATCCATGTCAATTACGAGTGTGACGTGTGGGTAGCAATTAAATAGACATATTCTCGACAAATTTACTGTCAACATGTACTAATTACTGTACATTTTCAATAAATATGTTATATCCTCGTAAATGTAACAACGCGAAATGTATTTATAATTCTGGTGAAGCAAAGGTTGTGACTTCGAAGCCTATAAGTTAAATTCTGCTTTTATAACTCATTTGTTCAAGCAAACCCATCCCAAGAAATGAACATTTTATTGGTTTTCATAAATTCCATGACGCTTATATTAGACAAAAATTTAACTAAGTAATAAAACATGTTTATGATTTTAATGAATCTAGTTTTCCAGTGAATGTGCGACAGTCGAACTGAAGCTGGACTGCAATGAGGTTCACGTTGACCTAGAATGTAGCACAACTTATATAAGCTGTTGCATCGGAGTCAGAGATAAAAACTGTGTTGGTCCCCTATACTCTTACCAATAAACTAATTTAAATCTTATCCGTTTTCTCTACTGATTTAGTAGAGAAAACGGAAATCTTAAATAGGTTAATACCTTTTGCACGATTTATTAGCCTTCTAAGCTGTAAACTAGAAAAGGGGAGGTATATTAACTAATAGAGACAACTTATATAGAAACAAAGAACATCAAAAATTACAATATTTTTATGTTGACAGGTTTTATTAACCCTTAATCACACTTCTAGGCCTATCAAATAAAGGGGGATTTCTACGTGAAAAATTTTGCGAATATAATCTCGAACAATATGGATGTTTATTGTCTTATTTCTAATGTCAATAGTAAAATTTACTCTCATATTATATTTTTGGATTTTAATGGATTCAGATTGCAAGTTAAAAACTTTGGTATAGTAACGGGTAACACCGTTTAACAAAATTGTGACTGGCTACGATTTATCTCCATATTCATACTTAGGTAATTAAACATAAATTTTATTGATGAAATACTGTTTGGTTACGACAAAATTTTAACTACAGTTACTACTATTTTAAGCTACGGTATCAATTTAGTACAGTGCAGATTTACTATAAAACCAGATGGACGGATGACCTGGTTAAGGTGGCGGGTAGCAGATGGATGACAACTGCTAGGGATCGGCCCGCGTGGAAACCATTAGGAGAGGCCTTAGTTCAGCAGTGGACATAATGAGGCTGTAATGATGACGACGATGATGATAACTATAAAACAAGTGTGTTGGATAAACTTAATTTATTTACAAGGTCAAGGTTTCTAAATTTATTTATAACTTCGATGCCAAATTTATAAATATCCTTCGCAGCGGTTCCAAAGTCAACAAGAAAGAAAAGTTTAATATTGTTCACAATAAAATATACAACAGAATGAAAGGTCGGGTGCGGATGGCGCCATACCCCAGGACCTCATGAATTAACGATGCGAACCTAAAACTGACTCTGCTGACCCTTCCAACTTCAATAAATCTCTGGAGTGAAATATACGAGTTGCAAACCAGTTAGATGACCGGTATGACGCTCTGGAGTCTTAAATTAGTTTCTACTTATAAACTTAAATGCTGTTAAGTATTATAGGGACGTTTAGGCGGTGAACTATAAATTGCATCAAAATCATTGAGACCGAGTAAATGGTCATCTGATCGGGAACCAATCTCGTCTATCTTACTCGTAATAACTTCACAACATAGTTAGCAATTGAACTGAGTTTTTATGATACGCGACAATATCAATTGCTTGACAAAGGGTCGCTTTATAATTTATATACAACAGAGATCTGTCTGTCTGTTTTCAACCTTTTCCGGTGAAGCTGCGGTTAGCGAAAAGTTTTATTGATGAAGGCGAACTAGCGCATATATTTTGTTCTCAAAAAAAAGCTGCACTAAATACAGGTCAAATGTGAAATTTAACAATCGATTTAAAAAGTAAGTGGATGTGAAAATACATTATTATTCTCGGATTGTCCGAGTCACCCAGTAATAGAAGTAAATGAAAGCCAGTAGAGTCCGCCGCGCTCGTCGCGTCTGGGCGTTGAGGGCTAACATCCACCAAAGTTTGATTGTATGTCTCAATTTGAGAATCATGATCCAGCCCGTTCGGTATCGCAATGGATGAATTGTACTTTAGAAATACGTTAATCCGCCTCGATATATTGGATGTTATCTTGCGATAGTAATCATTAACGCCTACGTCACCCACCAATCCGACGTATTTTGAAGGCTATTATTTAATGGTAGGTATTATTAATTAAAGTTATTTTTATTCTCTTAATTCAAGAAAATAATATAATTTTGTCTCTTATCGCTTTGATACATCATCAAGAATTACACTTCTACTAGGTTTCTAGGTGGCAGACTCGATACTGAGTCGTCTAGGTAGGTACCACCAAAGTGCCAGATATCATCCCATATAACAGAAGTGTTATGTCCTTAATTGTAATGTAGCTAGTAAAATTACCAGGTATAAGAGACCTAATCTTTTGTCTCTGATGACGGGCGCAGTGCAGCATTGATGGAGAGTAATAACTGTCTAACATTTATTGGTCTCCTTCAATGCCGCTCTGTCCTAGTCAGGCGTATCATTAAACATCAGTTGAGCGTCATGATCGCCCTGTACATTTAAAATGTAAAAATATTTTTGTTTTTCACAGAATCTTAAATTTATTTTTTTAAATTTGATGTCTGTTTTATTAAAACGTATAGATAGAATCTGGCAACCCTAGCTACATTATAAAATGCAGTCACAGGTGGGGGAGCTGGCATCGCAGCCACTCGCCATTGTGCTACGTCGCACCCTCTGAATGCACAAGCTCGACAACAGGCACATAGCTAGGGGAGAAAAGGATTGGGGCTGCCCTTTAGGAGAAACTATAGAGGCATACTTAAGTTATTAATTCTTTTACTGAATCTCGTAAAAATACTAGGAGTACACGACATGCATAAGTTCTTAAAAACATGAAATTTTAATACTCGACCTTCCTACTGGTTTCAGCAAATTGTGTTATTAAGTTTCCGTACTAAAGGCTAATTGCATAATTTTGGTCTTATTCATTAGTAGCTTTCCTGGTTCGAAAACAAAATATTATTCTGATGCTGCTGTTAAAGATATTATACGTCTTTCCGACGATTTTTTACTTCCTTACTTGAAACTGTACCTACTCCGAAGGAGCAGCGAGTGCGCTGAAAAAGGCAGGAAAAGTCACTTAAATTTTGGCAATCCAGTCCAATGCATGCAGATTCACCAATTTAGTTTTGAGAGTTCGTTTATTGGTCAAAACTCCATGTGTATTATCATTATCATATACGTCGGCCATTGCAAGCAAACCGCTACGGAGCTACGCCGTAGTCGCGCATCAGACACCAGTACACGATTGCGTTAGATATAATAAACAGGTATAATGCACACATTTAAGATTTTGTGTACCCATTCTTAAATCTGTGGTATAATGCCAACAGCTTAAACTTAATATAATCGGAGTGCCGGTGACTCAATGGTGTGGACTGTTGCCCTCCTACTGTGTTGTACCTACTGTGTTTTCAAGTTAAGTACGTTATATGACATTGAAGGAAAACATCGTGAGGAAACTTGCGAAGAAATTGAAAGGTTGTCCGTGAAGTCGTCAACCCGCGTCGACGACTAAGGCCTAAAACCCTATACGGGTAGGCATCGTACCCTCGGTGGGGACGTATAATGAGCTGATAATGAAAAATACTCCTACTGTCGCATATCGGTCCCACAAGAAGACGGTCGTGAATAGGCAGCCTGCTCCAGAAATGATAACGTAACTAAGTTACGTATATTCATATTAGGCTTTTAGGAAATTAACTTTTCTTCCTGTTCAAAACTTTTATAACTGACTTTGGAGGCGCTGATACTCGTTATTCTTTTGGTTTATTTGTAACTTATTCGATTGCAACAAAGCTTAGGTATTTGTGTTATCGTTCTATGTAATTAGGGCTGGTTTCCGCACTTAGCCCTTAAAGTGGTGGCCTGCTGTTGGACACTCAAACCAGCCCACCTCCCTCCAGAAGCAAATCAATCATCACGGTCTTTTCAGGGCGTCCACAAGAGTTGCTGGTAATCCAAATCTTTCCTTGTGGATCTAGGCTACACCTGTGCACCTAAGGAGCACTTACGCCATCGCTTCCTCCTACTCTATGCACGCTCTGCACAGAGAACTGTCTGTAATACAGTCTGTGGAAATGCTTGTTTTATGAGCATTGTCCAATGATGGTCTTCGTCGACGACGACGTACCAGTCTCAAACTCCATGCACAAAAGACGCCTGGACAGTTTCCTGTCTAGGTATAGCATAGCCTGTGTTATTGTTCAGTAGTTTTAAATCCACATTTTAAAGGATGCCCCAAGTCCGGTCCTGAGGCGCGACCCGCTGGAATGCTCACGATTTATTTCATCGACGCTTTCGTCTACAATTTATTGCATTCATAACCGGCGCGGGTCGTTTTCGTGTTTAAATAATACCCCACTGTTTTGAATTCTACCATTAAACTTGCTCGATTCAATTTTCGTTTGTGTTCGAAAGCTTTCAAAATTTTAACTGACTAATATATTTTACTGATGATATATTTTACTTTTGTAGACAAATAATGTATTCGATTTTTTTTATATATTAATTATTTTCTTTATAAAATTAATTGATATGTGTATAAGCCTGAAATGTTATATGGTACTTGTTTTTTGGGAAATAAATAAATATTATTATTATTAGGTATATTCAAATCCTAATTAGTAAAGCAAATAGAATCATAAACGTAGAAAGACAAATTTTATTGTGAACTATACGAAAATATCATGTCGTTTTTGTCATATAATTATAATCAGATAAAGCCACTTTAATGAACCTATTTGGATATGAAGCTTATGTCATGATAACAACAAAACAAACTTACAATATTATTTTTGATTACATTCAAGTTTTAATAAAGAAGTGACGTGTAGCATAGCTAGTGGTTTACTTTTAACTCAGAATGCATGACATATAACTATATTGTAAGCACGTATGTAGGTATATCGCGGCGTCCCCTCGTAGTGAGCGTGAGGGTTGCACTTTCTGTTACAATGAATCAACACAAAGTAAGTTTTAATGTTCAATGAATTTCTTTATTTCAGTCTGTAAAGGATACCACACGTTCAATATGATTCTCCAAAAGGCGACTCAAGGCACGATGTCATGAATATAGCACTGTGCTGTTAAAAACATGTTTTTTATGAATGAAACTGGGTCTGATTTCTGATGAAAATAATAAATTGATCATATTGCATTCAATGCAGCTATGGATTGCTGTCATTGATAGGTCTAAAAGTAAATAGGTCTAAAAGTAAATATTCGGAAAATCGATGAGAGCATCATGAATTCGAGTGCTTTTTTTAAATCGCTATCATGAAATACTAAGTATAACAGAATAATTGAATCTTTCTCTTTGGATTGGGAAAGATAAGTTGTACCATTCCAGCTCCGTGTGTCCTAAAAGCAAACATAGTAAATGTTATGTAGTTACCATGTGTGAGTATATTAATGGTCTCGTTGTGGAAGTAGAAGAGGCTGCCGAGGCAGCCGGCCCAGCCTTGGAGCGGGCGGTAGCCGGTCAGCACGTACGGGTTGAACTGCAGGTGGTGCGGCATATCGCGCCAGTGCAGCAGCTCCACGCCGCCGGTACTCTTGTCCGCACTCGTCACTCCATCACCCGGCAGCCGCTCGTTCCCCACCTCATTATCACAGATACGCTCCAACGACTTTTTCCTCTTCTTCGGCCCTTTCCCGTTGACCTCTTGAATTGACATGTCTAACATTTTTGTACATGTATCAGGTACGCTCTGATCGTGTCTCATAAGTGCAGTGTGGTCCGGTGAGCGCGGACGAGCCGCATGGCCAGTTTTGTACAAATATCACAGGTTCAGCATGGGGTAGTGTCGCGCGGCGGCGGGAGGGCGCGCGGCCGGGCGCGCGACTGCCCGGGCGGCACCGCCGCGCGCCGGGCCCCCCCGCCCCGCAGATTTGCGCACTGCGCAAACCCAATCAGCTGATTCCCGCCAGAAGGTCGGCCCCGTCACCTCCTCCAAACCACACTTTCACTAGGCCGGTTCCCCGAATGTTAGAAGAGTAGCCCATTTTAGTGCTTTCGTTTCTAATGAGAGCGTGACGTCGGGCCAAATATCCTGATGTATAATTTGGGCTCCCGTATGCATTTTTTGCATTGGTTGTCAAATCATACGTAATGTTCCACCACCAAGGTAATAGTGAAATGCTAGGTAAGTAGTCAAAATACGAATTGCGTAAGATCGCTAGTGAAGTCTGGAAATAAAGAAAAGCGGATAATTACCTATCATAAAATGGGAGATTCTGTGTCTAGCAGTAGATTAAAGAGAGAGAAAGACTTCAAAATGGTTACAACCCACGGGTTCAAGCCCTACGACAAAGATGTCCTGTCATTTTATTTATTAGGTTAAAGTATTCATATAACCTCATTCTAATAAGACCCTGAAACAACAAGATCCCAGATTAAACCTTTGCTTGTTAGAAACATGAAATTACTTTAGGGTTTTGTACTCGTAATTGGTAAACTTAATACAGTTGAAAGATGATCAAGATGGAGATTAATATCTTTAGTGAAGCTTACAGAACCATCCTGTATGGATATTTATTTATTTATTACTAGCGACCCACCCAGCTTTGCACGAGTGCAATGCAATGTTATGATACTAAATACCGTCCGGCCGGCCGGTACCGCGCAAACGCTACGTACCGCAATTTTTAGGGTTCCGTAGCCAAATGGCAAAAAACGGATCCCTCATAGATTTATCAAGTCTGTCTGTCTGTCTGTCCGTCCGTCCGAATATCACAACCTCTTTTTCTCCGAAACTATAATCACTACACTATTCAAACTT
Source organism: Leucinodes orbonalis (assembly GCA_019425675.1). NCBI lineage: Eukaryota > Metazoa > Arthropoda > Insecta > Lepidoptera > Crambidae > Leucinodes > Leucinodes orbonalis. The sequence continues at coordinate 187,760 of PQWD01003753.1, forward strand.
GTACGTAAAAAAAATATTTTGGGGTTCCCCATACATTGAACTGAAACTCAAATTTGTTTTCATCGTACCTCCACGTGTGGGGTATCAATGTGTAGATCTTAAAAATGGTGTTGCGGTTTCTAATATAATTCTTTTATAAATTGTATAGATTGCGCGAGAGACACTTCCAAAGTTGAAAAAAGTGTCCCCCCCCCTCTAATTTCTAAACTATAGGGTTGATAAAATCGAAAAAAATATATGATGTACATGACCATAAAATCTAACAACGAAATTTAGTTTGAACGATTTCTGGTGTGTAGTTTTTTTTTTATGCGTCATAAACGGTGAACCACTTTTTTTTCATATTAAAGCTGTAGTAGGTGCCTAAGTAAATAAAAATAAGTTATATCTTATGTTACTTGTTGCTACGGAACCCTCCACGAGTTCGAGTCCGACTCGTGCTTGGCCAATTTATTAATCTGTAATATCTTCGTAAATTTGCATTTAAATCATATAAAGTTAAGGGCCATATAGATCTATAATAAATCAACAATTTATTTCAGCAATTTAATTGGATAAAAATTAATGCTGTATTGGTTAAAATCGCTTCGAAAATTTCCCATTATTTGTTGTAGAAAGTAAATGACAAAAAAACAATTGTAGGATATCCAAAAGAGATAGACATATACCATCGCGGAGTTTTCTGTAGACCTTATAAATGTGTACAATACTTAGTGCATTATTTTGATAAAGCTTGTAGGGTTCAGCCTACGTTTGCAATGTAGAAGCGGAAAAAATGAAAATATTCACGACATCACATTAGAAACCTCAAAAATAACAGTATTTCTCCACTATTTAACGATGTTATTATACATATAAACCTTCCTCTAGAATTTCTCTAAAAATATAATATTCAATAATAACGAAATACGAGTCCGTATCGTTATGTAAAATTTACTTATATATATATATATATATTTCTGCACATAAATACATTTAATTTGTCCAAATAAATGTCAGGTCAGTCTAGGCCTTAATAATATAAAGGCCTTCAATATATTATAATTGATTTGAATAATATGAGCCCAAGGTGACTCCTCGTCTCTCCTACTTGCCGTGCCCTACAGGGTCCATAAATGTACTTACCTATATTGTTTTAACATCTATGTTACTTATGAAGAGCAATAAAGATATGAAATATGAAAATCCCTAACAAATCTCATGTCGAACCCAAACATGCGATACGCCTTGGTCAAAATATGTTCAACGTGCAAATTAAAAGTAGAGTCCAACATAATACCTAAATCTGTAATCACAGTCACCCGGTCAAGAATTATATGATCTAAACTGTAATTATATAATTTTTTTCTTGTTTTACGTGTAAAGTAAATTACATTAAATTTTTAGAGTTCAAAGTTAAGTAATTATTTTTTTTTTAGAAAAACGAGAAAGGTTATCCACGTCCTTTTGCAAAAGCTCACAATTAACTTCAGAATATTTTTTTCTGATAACTTACATGTCATCTGCATAAACCAGTATATCAAAATATTCAAAAATAGCTGTGACACCATTTATATAAAGACTCAACAACAGAAGACCGAGATAAAAACCTTGGGGTACTCCAGATGGCACGGGAACAAACGTAGAACAAAACCGGCTTAACAGCAGAAATTCATCACCACCATCCAGGCCTACTATATAAGTATTACCCTGAAAGCGTGATAGAAAACTCCACTACCAAACTTTATTTTGACCGAGCCATAGTGACGGGCCGAACTATCCACTGCAATAAATAAATAAATATGCACTGACATTAACAGAGCGCCATTAAGCTCTATATTAAGCGCAGAGTTTACATCACTTTTTTTGTAAATACATACATACTATATATAGAAACACCCAGACCATTACAAACAGTCATGTTCATGCACACAAATGTTTGTAATGCCCGGGGATTGAATCCGGAACCCTTGGTGTAGTAGCCGACGTCGTAACCATTACACCACATGGTTCGTCTATCTAATTGACATTGCAGTACCAAACACTCACAACTTGTAAAACACTGTAGCGTACATTACATTTTGTGTTACATTTTTTGCTATGACATTTAGACCAGGCGTCTCCATTAAAAATTGCAATATAAAAATGTTTTATTCGGCGCCTGCAATCACTTCAAATACTTTATGTTAATAATAAAAATTCTAAAAATTCTTCACAGAAGCCATAATTTGCAGTATGGTTTGCTGGAGAGGATGCTCCGCAGCAGTCCAAATTAAAAGTTTTTGTGCTCTTAAACTATTGAAGCACAATTAATTGTGGGGTTGCACTAATTATAAAATAAATAAATAAAATAAAATTTCTTTATTGCGGACAACTTAATCCATAGATTTGTTAGTAATACACAAAATAAAATAAAAAATCAAAATAAAATGGGTTAGTAAGCGAAAAAAAAATTAAAAAAAATAGTTCTATTAATGACCACCCGGTGTTGAGACCTGGGTGATCACTCGGTCCACAAAACACTTCCATATTGGAGAGTTCAGCCTATTGGCAATAGTTTTAAGGATGACGTTGGACTAACCCCGACTCTGCGCATCAAGGATGCTGTCTTCTTCCGGATAATTGCTTCAAAGCCATCGGTTTGATATTCAGCGAACATCCCTGACGCGCTACAGAATCGCGGCAGTCCCAACATCATCCTAAACACATTATTATATTGCACACGTTGGGTATCTATCGCCTTTTTAGTAAAGCTGATCCATAGATTTCCCGTGTAAAAGCTTTGACAGTACGCTTTCAAAAGCATGTTTGCGTCTTCGGAGCATCAGGAAAATCTTCGGATCAGCATATTAACTCTAACAGCGAAGGCCCTACGCTCTCTTTCCATGTCAACATCGTCCCTGAGGTCGTCAGTCAGAAAGTGTCCCGGGTATTTGAAAGATTTAACTCTTGTGATGTTCAAGCCATTAAGGGTTAATTCAGGAACACCCTCTAAACGTTTACCAACGGCCGCAAAGACAACGTACTGACATTTTTTTACATTATAGCATAGGCCATGAGAAGCCGCATAGGCAGCACAAACCCCAAGCATTTCCCTACTAGATCCCACTGTTAGGCCCAGCAACACCATATCATCCGCATAGCTGATGCTATTTATACTAACACCATCCACGCGGCAGCCAATACACATGCTGCTCAGCCCAACTATGAGATCATCCATGTACAAGTTGAAGAGTGGGGGAGAATTGACCCCCCCTTGTCAGACACCACACTCCAGCTTGTACGAGTCAGAGAAAGCATTGGACCATTTCACAGTATAACTCTGATTTCGATACCAATACTGAAAGATTTTCAAAATTTCCTCCACTATACCCCTGTCTCTCATCTTCTTCCACAGCACTTTATAACAAACTAAATCAAATGCCTTGGAGAGATCGAAAAAACAGGCATACACCGGGGTTCTACGGCTTGTGTAGTACTGGACTGTATGCTTGACTCCCAATATTGCACTTTTTGTGGAGAGTCCAGGGCGAAACCCGAACTGTGCATCATGGAGTCTTAGATATGGTTGTATTGTGGAGTCAAGCACACTGTCCAGCACCTTAGCTATTATGGTAGCCAAAGAAATCGGTCGGTAATTACCACTGTCCGAGATATCTCCACTCTTGTTCTTTACAATGGGAACTACTATAGTCTTCATCAGGTTAGTTGGCAAATACCCATGACTTATACACATCGAGAGAAGTAGTGAAAGTAGTATCGGTAAGTGGTTTCCCGTATTTTTAAGGTGTTTAACGCTCAATCCATCATGTCCGGGTGATTTACCCCTAGTCATACCTTTAATAACAGTTTCCACTTGTTTGACCGTTATGTGTATTAGGTTCACCCGAACAGACAGATTCATCATCGCTCACCTCGGCCGTGGACATTAAATTAGAACTAACACGGAAATTATTCATAAAAAGTTTTGCGATTTCCCTTAGGTCATTTTGTACCCCGATGGTAACAGGACGACCAGGCCTAATATTGAGTTTGTTTGTAGACTGCCACAATTGCTTAAAGTCTTTCGCTGCTCTTTCTTGCGCAATTTTATTCATTATTAGTTGATCCTGGTTTCTCTGACACCATTTCAGACGGCTTTAAAGATTCTACGAGCTTGGCACATATCCTCATAGACCTTACCTGAGGTGGGTCTATTATAAAAATCCATATCCTGAATTTGTCCCTAGCATCTGCGTGTGCCGCCTGTACATGTTTGTTCCAACCACACAGAGATTTGCCTAGCCTATTCTTATTACTATCTTTGTCTGGGCTGCTGTAGTCATAACATTTACAATTTTGTGATAGAAGTTATCAATTACTAGTCTATGCTCATTTACGTCACATGACCATAACCACAACTCAAAAGATCTTCAGGTAAGTGTAATTCCCGGAAAGCGTTATAACAAATGTTACGGTACTTATTTACTTGTTCGTCACTACGTTGCCCCCATAAAACCGAGTTTTGAGATAAGTTATGCGTCACTTGTTTAGGTCTAACAGCATGAATGTCACACTCGATATAAATTGGTAGGTGATCCGATGTAAATACATCCTCAATTATACTCACATTGGTCACCGTATTCCATGCAGAAAGCGTCCTGTCGCTTGACACGTAAAGGTATAAACATTTAATGTCTGACCAAGTTGATCAATATCCGCACATATCCATGATTGTTCCAGACAAAAATTTGATAGCTCCTTAAAGAAAAGTGTATGCAGGTGAGCATTAAAATCGCCTAACATGAAAAAACTTTTTACATCACTACTTTGTAGTATTGCACTCATTTCACTCAAAGTTTCGGCGAACACCGGTAAGTTCTCACTACTACATGTTGGCATATATACTGAAAATATGATAACTGAACGATCATTTGTAGTAACTTTAATGGCAGATAGACGGGACTCATGCATTCTAAAACAGTAACATTTTCGAAATACCTTTTCTCCAAAGAAGGCCACTCCCCCATACGGTCTCCCTACCAGTTAACTCGCAGATGTATCAACTGATGACTTACCCGTGTATTCAAAGTTTTTACTAATTAACTTAACAATGGAATTGGGGGAGCACCACGTCTCCTGGAGTGCAATTACATCTGATTTATTACATAATTTTCTAACACATTCTATTGATGTGGACTAATATTTACAGTTAAAACTAGTAAACCTGCAGTATTTATGATAATTAGAGTATTTTTCAAATAAAATAATTAACTATAACATTATCTTTCGGGTTAGTTTTGTTCAAAAATGTACAAACGTCTAAAAGTGATACATTTGGCCACCAAACACCATTTAAAAACAAATCCAATTTGTTCTTTGATACGTATAACTTATATGATTTATACGATCTTTGTTTACGCATTTTATATTTTTAACGTTACATTCATTAGTTTTATCTTTAATAGAATTCACAATATCACTTTCACTAGGTACTTTCTAACATTTGATATTAGAAGCGGTATTTTGACATCCGCGGCTTTAAACTTTTCATCCGCTATAACAGGAGCGCATCCTTTTTGTCCTAATCTATACTATATTAAAGCTGTGAAAAATGTTTGTTTGTTTGAACGCGCTAATCTCAGGAACTACTGGTTCGATATGAAAAATTCTTTCAGTGTTATTAAAACTTATTTATCGAGGAAGGCTATAGGCTATATATCATCACGCTACGAGTAATAGAAGCGGAGCGCAATAAGAATGTTTCAAATCGGGGTATTTTTTCATTTTATTCATTTTTACTTGAGCTTTCGCTGGCGTACGCTGAGTAAACGGTTAAAGTTTCAGCAAAAGTCATGTATGAGAGTATTGTTCTCCTTTAAAGTCTACAAAAAAGTCTGCGACAGCATATGTCTATCTTTTAAGGTTAGCTCACTAAATACTTTTTGCTAAAAAAAATCCTATGTATATTGACCCCGAAACCTTTAAAGTTGGAGGAGGGGAAATCCTATGTATAGTGATAAATAAGTACCGTGTTATCCCGAATGTATTGCGAGCGAAGCCGCGGGCAAAAGCTAGTACCTATATTTCTTAGTCGATTTCTTCTGTACTAACTTCCATTCGTAATCCCCTACTATTGAAACACTTCTCACGCGTTCATTCGAAGTTATATTTGTCAGACCGCTCGCGCCCTCGCTTCCACGAGTATCGATCGAGTTAGTCGCTTTGACCCCCTCCAGTGAAACTGTGGTGCGAGAACCTGTAGTTGCGCTGCAGTCTGTAGCCGTCACTGGTTGCATGGATGCGGCCAGCTGATCTGCTGTAACAGGCGCCGTATTTGCTGCCTTCACCTCTGCTGGTGGCCCCTTCTCGCTCACACTCGCATCATTTGGACTACTGCATACCTTTGACGTTAAAACCAGCTGTTGCGACTTCGCATTCACGGATAGACCGCTATCTATCGCACCATTTGGTGAATAACTAAGCGAGACAGATTCAATTATGCACAATTGTTTTCATCGAGAAAATATCCCAAATTCGTCAAGTGGCCTGCGGCTGCAGCAGACACGAAAGTTCTTGCAAACAAAATCTGTTACACAGTCAAACACACAACGTCCCGCACAAACTTATCACAAACCTCCCACACAAAATATCACCCACCTTTCACACAACCTTTGAGGTATACAAACTATTAGCCAATCTACGGCGCAGCTAGAGAATCTCATGCTTATGACCCGATTTTAGTCCTAAATATAAGAGGGTGTTGCAGGGAGGGCTAGGTAAGGTAGTATATGTTTAGGAAGTGGCCCGGCAAACTCCGCGGTTACGCATATACTCGTAGGGACTGACTAAACCTACGCGCGCAAGGGGAGATATTATTAGTAGGGGGACATGACCTCCCAATGCTAGTCCTTTTATTTTCTTTATATGTTTCGTCACCATACAGGTTGTATGTCACTACTTGGGAATAATCTCTCTAGGGAGCGTCGGTGGCTTAGTGGTGTGGACTGTTGCCCTCTTACTGGGAGGGCTGAGGTTCAAATCCCGCCACGTACCAATGTGTTTTCGAATTTTGTATGTACTTACGTTATCCGACGCTCTTACGGTGAAGGAACATCGTGAGGAAACCTGCGCACGCCTGCGAAGAGATTCAAAGGTTGTGCGTGTAGTCGTCCAACCCGCACTGGGCCCGCGGACGACGATCACCCGACGTGCCCTCGGTGGGGACGTTTAATGAGCTGATGATGATGGGAATAATCTGTAATCCTACGTGCTTGAAGCTGTAGTCCTTATATTTGAAATCCCAATGAAATTAAATTTTGACAACGCTTAAAATAGTCCTAAAACAGTCGTAAATAGTAGTAAAAATAAAAAAAAATCGTACCGCTTTGATTTCGGAGTTATAGCTATAGGTTGGTGAGCTTGAGAACTGCTGAAACCTCGAAACGCGACGGTAAAGACTATCGAATTGGGTTCCAACAAAGAGTAATGAAATAGTCGCAACGATATGTCGAATTTGAGAACTAGTCATCAAGAGGTTCCCGAGATATAAAGGTAGCCTGGTTATTATGGCTTGAACATTTGAAAACTTCACATCCGAAACCCCTACGATATTCGGTTTCAAGTTTGAGCTAAAATATAGTCGTGAAATAGACTTATAAAGTGAAAATGAATTTCAGCTGATTTGAAAATCAAAACTTTTTATTTTCCCTACATTTCCATGGAGGTACAGTTGTCTGTGCATCTATCAAATTATCTCTTCTTGGGGTGAAGCTAATCTGGTAACGTTTGACAATACCAAACCACATGCGTGTCTGTTCTCCACCTAACGGAGCAAATTTGAACTTGCTCCGACTTTCCGGAATGTACCTGTTACAATTACTGCTAGCCTTGAGCTTCCTGGTGTCCATCTCTCTGCCAATCTCAACTTCTGCCAATATATCAAGTCCATGGCAAAGCTACACTAAAAAACTTGGTTCCTTCCCGGTAGGCGTTTGTTTACTGCAAGACAGCTTCTATCCTTATATCAAGCTCAAGACCGGTCTTGTATAGACACCTTTGGGATAAATCAGCCAAATACCAACTGGTTGCTTTGGACTCGATTTTTTACTTGTGCGACTATTTACGACCCAGGACAATTTTTTAGTGTTGCCAAAATTAAATTTCATTAAGATTGCAGCTGAAGCACACCAACTGTCGACTACACTTATTACTAAATAGCACTCCAGTTTGTCATTGTAAACGAATATCGTATGTAGATGATGAATGTCGGGTGTGTCAGTGGAGCCAGGACATACCGCAGTCGATTTCTGGTCTTGTTTTAAATTGTGACATCGATATGTATTCTAATAAAAAAATATTCATCCATACAGGAACTACGATGCACGGACAGTAACGGAACGGCTACAGTCAGTGTAGCGACAACAGAAAGGTCTTCTCTACGTTGCGATGAATAAAATCGTGGCTAAGTGGCTAGCATTAAATGGTTGAAGATCACCTAACCGGACTGGCACTTCTCCACCTTCATAAAAACGTACCCATTGACTTTAATGATGTAATACTTAACGCTTTTGGGGATAAGACGTATACTATTCAACCTATCGCAGTCCACTACTGGACATAGGCTTCCCCCATTTTGCGCCAGATATCCTGGTTCTCCGCTTTTCTCATCCAGCCTCCACCAGCAACCTTTCGCAAGTTGTCGATCCATCGGGCCGGAGGGCGACCTACGCTACGCTTGCCGAGACGCGGTCTCCACTCCAGAACTCGTCTGCTCCAACGGCCATCGGTTCTGCGACATACGTGACCAGCCCACTGCCACTTCAACTTGCTGATCCGGCGGGCTAAGTCGGTAACTTTAGTTCTCTAAGACGTATAAGAATTTTTATTTATTTAATCATCAACATCATTACTGCCTAAAAAGTCCACTACTGACCGAAGACCTCCTCTAATGGTTTCCATGCGGACCCTATTTCCTAGCGGTTCTCATCCATCTGCTACCCGCCACCATAACTCAAACTTAAAAATGTTTTATTCAAATAAATAATTAGATGACACTTCTGAATCGTCAAGAAGTTATTTTTAATGAATCTACCACCGGTTCGGGAGGTACCGGCAAGAACATCGTGTCATTACTGTTTTAAAAAAAATGGGGTTTACATGGTTCTCATTTCGTGTCAAAATTTATATAATACTATTCGTTTTTACCATAGGTTTTTACATAGCTGTCATATGTCTAATTTATATAATTCTATATTATCTTAATTACATTATTTTTACATGGAACACAATGCGAGCACATTAAGACCAAATAATGTTATCGGCTAAATAGTCGTTAACACTGTAATATGCTTTTTTCAAAAAGGGACTTTTAATTATAGCTTTAAACTTAAGTAGCTGAAGATTTGGAACAGCAAGTTTGTTTCTATTTCTAGTGTTGAGACTGTGAAAATCACAGTTTTTATCAAACATATGCATATTTTTACGCGCGTACATTAAATGCTCATAAATATCTTGTGACGCTACTGTCATTATACCAATTTCTTTGAAAAGTTCTCTAAGTAAATTACAATTTAAGTTGGTAAAAAGCGCGAACTGCTCTTTTATGCAGTACAAAAATGGTTTGAATGTCAGCAGCTGCACCCCATAGCAACATACCGTATGACATTCCACTATGAAAATAACTAAAATATACCAATCTTGTTGTTTAAACATTTGTCAAGAGTCTTGTTTTCCTAACCGCATATGCCGCTGAGCTAAGCGTTCAAGCAAGAGATTCAATATGAGGTCCCACTGAAGTCTATTATCAATAAAATCAAGAAAAACAGTTGAACTAACTAATAATTCTAATTTTTCATTATTAAGATATTGGTTTCTACTTGTCTAACATTAGACATACTAAACTTAGTACATTTGGTTTTTTTAGTATTCAACAATAAATTATTCACGGTGAACCAAAGCATTACCTGAGACAGGGCACTATTTGCCTCGTCAAATGATTCTCTGTGTCTAACAATCGACTAATTTAATTGAAGTGCAATTTTAATTGAATAGTTCGAAAATAAATTAGGCGGAAAAGCAAAAAAACCAACGCTACCCATCCCTAATCAATTGAAGAGTAATGTCACGTCAAGTCACTTGACATTAGCATTGTACGCGGGAAACAATCATATTGTAACAAGAGATTAAGTCTATTAATACCTAAATGTTATTTAAACTTAGATTTTTTGACATGTCTGTTTAACTATTAGTGGAAACTTTATTGATTTATGTAATTATTAATATTTATTGTCCTGTTAATGTATGATGATATTGTTTGTTTCCCAAATATAAATAAAAAAAAATACTCGTAACTATCGTAAATGAATAATGTTGTAGTGATTACTTGTTCTGTGCAATTTTATCGCTTAGAGTACTATCATTAATACTCGTAAGTTTTTTAGGTTGTTTTTGAGCATATAAATAACGTATCTCTAGCAGTGTTGCTACCTGAGTTTTCGAAAAAGGGCTTTTTGAGAAGTTAAAAAGGGCTAGATTGAGCGTCAAAAGATTTTTGTTCTAAAAATTCTGAAATAATCACCTCATGAAGCCGTTTTTTTAAGAGCTTCAAAAAAAATGACCGATGAAATAGCAAAAAAGTACCTGTTGGCATGTCGAAAACATCATAATTTGGTATCAATCAATCAATATTTCAAGACAATGTTCTATGTTACGGGGTTCGGTTTTCGCACTTAGTCCTTGAAGTGGACCATTGTGCGTGGGCCATGGCGGCCTTCTGGTCTCCCCAGCCAGCCTACCTCTCTCCAAAAGCAGATTAGTCTTCCCGGTCTCCTTAGGGCATCCGCGACTGTTACCGGTGATCCGATAGTTTCCCTGCGGATTTGGGCTACGCCTGTGCACCTAAGAAGCACATGCACCACCGGTCAAGACAATGAAAAAGAGCTTGATTGCTCTTTTCGGGCTAAATTTTAAAAAAAGGAGTTCACCTATACTAACTTAGCCTTAGTCAGGTTAGTCAGGTGTAGCCACCACGAGCCACCACATAAACGCGATTATTTTTCAACGGAGTTAACAATAATATGTACTGTGGCTATGGTGTAGGCTGACGAGAAAGTATTTGCGTTTATTTAGGTTCTGCAAACAAAATCATGCTTGTGGGATGCAATGCAATAGTATCATCCACCATCTTCTTTTTCTTTCCTTTATTCATTCGGTAATGAATCAATAAATTATGGCGTTGATGGGCATTAGACTTTAAACGGTAGATTGGCCCTAGCATAATAATGACCTTGTTTATTTAACATTTACAACATAGCGGAAGTAGTCTCGCTAACATTAAAGTGTGTAAAAAGCCGACCGGATTTTGTATGGATAACGTCAAAATATTAAGATTTGACGTGCATCTGTCAAACACAACGTTGGAAAAACCAAAAGATGGCTTGTGTTGTGAATTGGTGTAAAAACTGCAGTGACCAAAAGGAAAAAAATACAGGAATTACTTTTCAGAGGTACCTAAATGAATAATTTAATTACATGTACTTACTTTAAAACATTAAAGTCGATATACAAAACTTATCAGATTTTTTTAATTAAAAGAGGATATCGACATGTTGCTAAGCATTCACTTCCTCAAAAAGTAAAATATGTATTAATGAATAACTCGTCAGTTTTAGTGGAAATAATGGGACTCCAGATAATAATATGATTAAAAATATGTTATTTTAATTATATTATTTATGGTTTTCTCAAAAAAATCTCTTTAATTTGATTTATAAATGTTACTTTACTGTTTTCAAAATAAATAGACATGGACTTACTAAATTTAAATATATTAAAATATGTATTTAATGTTTTATTTTAGGGGAAATTAAGGTAGCAAGGTAACCCTAAATTCATTCAATCATAGACAGCAGCTGTCATTTCGGATACACATCTACAGTCCGTTCACAGTTATTTTACCTCTGACAGATGTCAGCGTGCATTTTGTATTGGTTGGTATTTTGTGTTCCGGTTGTCTTGTCAGATTTATCAATATCTTTAATGGTTTAAGTATTAATTAAGACCTAAATTCTGTCAAAAAATTTCAAAGCATGCTAGAATAATTATGCTAGGCGTGCTAAGTGTTTATGAAAAGGAAAAAGCAAATAAAACTTCTTTGACCCTCTTTAAAACTTATCGTGTACGGTTTGCCGCCATGACTGACGTGTGAAATAGTGTTGCCGACAATAAGTTTTTTGCCGGTTCCATGGTGCAGTCTGTACTTTCATATTGTGAAAAATTATATGCAAATCAATCTTTCCATTTTACTTTGATAATGTGTGTTTTAACTAAAATTATTTCAAAATATTGCTACATTAAAAAAAAATGACTGATTGCAATAAATAATTTATATAGGTATGTTATGATTATGAACTATGAAATGATCGAGTTCATAATATTTTATTTTATTTTTATATTTCAAGATTATCTGAAAATACTGTTAATACCATCACGAACTAAAGTTGCAGCTTCTCTTAAAACCAGAATAAAAAGTAAATATATTTACTTTTTATTATATAATCAGAAACAATATCCATTTCTTAATGATATTAAATTCAAATTACGATTAACAATTATTACTTCTTCGCTTTCAAACTAGGTATGTACGTTTCAAACGAATAAGTATTTATTTCAATTGAAACATTTATTTCACAATAGTGGTAATAACAAATAATAATCTAAGGGAAAAGTAAGGACCAATTATGGCATCCCATATCATTGTAGCCATTACGGCTAGAGGTAAAATAACTGTGAACGCACTATAGTTATATATTATTTGTTATTTCCACTATTGTGAATAACATGTTTTAATTGAAATAAATACTTATTTATATAAAGAGGGAACTGTTTGTACTAAATATAATTAATAATTTGTGTACACATAATTATGAAACACGGGATCAGTAAAATCAAATATACGAGTATTTATAAATCAATGAAAAAGCAAATAATATTTATTAAATATCGTTTATTGTATAAGTATTTCTACTTTATTCTGGTTTTAAGAAAAGCTGCAACCTTACTTCGTAATTATCATTATCATTATTTTCAGATAATCTTGAATTATAAAAAAATATATAACTTGACCATTTTACATTTCATAACATACCTAATATTAATTACTTATTGCAATCAGTATTTTTTTAAATTTAACGGAGCAATATATCCTTTTAGATCCATTTTATTTTGACATAGTAAAAGCACACATTATCAAATAAAATAGAAACATTGTTTTTGCATATAGATTTTCAAGCAATATCTTTTCACAATATGACAGACTGCACCATGGAAAACGGCAAAAACTTATTATTGGCAACACTATTTTACACGTCAATCAGGCGGGAAACTAAACATGGGCGTTATCAGCTATTTCTGGCATCCGCTACGTAACCGTGATTTGATTTCAATACCGATATTGGTAACCGTTGCCCAATATCGGTATCTGAGCCCACCGTCTTCATTGTACCGCGGATTATTGGCTATCTACCTAGTTAGTTGCTGCATTAACGTTGTCTTACTACTCATTTTATTATTTCGAGTAACTTAAAATAGAAATAAGTTTGGATTCTATACACACCTATTTATACAAATGGGATATCACTAATGTCACATAGGAACATTTAGAAGTCACTATCAATATGATAAGTACCTAATAATTGGTTTACGCGTGCAACGCAGATTAGGCTAGTACTAAAACAAAATACCTAATAATTCAAAACCAAAACAAATCTGCTAACCATGTAGTCAAATAAACAATCAAATCAGTAATAAAATAGAAAAGGATTGTTGTATAATTGTTTAATAAAATCAACATGTCTATTCATAAAAAATATGCAAAGTTCTTTTGTTTGTTATTTTACATATTAATAGTTTAATCATTCGAAAACTTTATCATATTTAAATAGCTGTCAGCGCCATCTATGAGATATTTGTGCAATTAGTACATTAGAAGTTATTGTAAATTATAAATGTTGTCAAATGTTTGTAAAAATTGCACAAAAATCTGAATAGATGGCGTTAATAGTTGTTTATATCATGAAAGTATTGCGAGTTCCAAAATTAACTAGGCGAATGTTATTTTTTTATGTTAATTATAGCAGGCAAACGAGCAGGCGGCTCATCTGATGGTAAATGACTTCGTCGCCCATGTACACTTGCAATATCAGAGTGCAAAGAAATGCGTTGCCGGCCTTTGAAGTGGGAATACGTCCCCACCGAGGGCACGAGCCTACCCGTATAGGGTGATTAGGCCTTAGTCGTCCACGGGGCCCAGTGCGGATTGGACGACTTCGCACACGACCTTCGAATCTCTTTGTAGGCGTGCATGAAGGTTTCCTCACGATGTTTTCCTTCACCGTAAGAGCGTCGGATAACGTACATATATTTTCGAAAATTCGAAAACACATTGGTACGTGTCGGGATTTGAACCTCAGTCCTACCGGTAGGAAGGCGACAGTCCACACCATTGAGCCACCGACGCTCACAGTTCACATTCACACAGATTCACAGTTGTCAAACTGCAACCTCCGACGTAGCGATAGCCAAAATAATTATGCCTTCCCTCTCTGTCTAAGCGAGTTGTAAGTGTAAGAACGAGATGGAGCGAATATTGCGCGCAACGGTTACGCAGAGATTCGCAAAGGTAGCATTGTAGATTTAAACCTTATGTTTGTGATACTAAGGTTGTATTCAGTTTGGCACTACATACTAATAATTTTAAAATGATCTTTCTCTTTCCGAAATTTACAAGGGTCAGATTTGTTTTGGTTTTGAATTATTAGGTATTTTGTTTTAGTACTAGCCTAATCTGCGTTGCACGCGTAATCCAATTACTGGGTACTTATCATATTGATAGAACCTTCTAAATGTTCCTATGTGACATTAGTGATATCCCATTTGTATGAATAAGTGTGTATAGAATACAAACTTATTTCAATTTTTAGTTACTTGAATTAATCAAATAAGTAGTAAGTTAGTACCTAACAAAATACCTAATAATTCAAAACCAAAACAAATCTGGCCCTTGTAAATTTCGGAAAGGGAAAGATCATTTTAAAATTTTTATTATGTAGTGCCAAACTGAATACAACCTTAGTGTCACTTACATAAGGTTTAAATCTACGATGCTACGTAGCGAATCTCGCGTGATCGCGCGGCGTTACCGTAGCGCGCAATATTCGCTCCATCTCGTTCTTACACTTACAACTCGCTTAGACAGAGAGGGAAGGCATAATTATTTTGGCTATCGCTACGGTGGTGGTTGACAACTGTGAATCGCTGACTAACCAAACTAGCGAGCGTAACTTAGCTGCCACCGCGTTAGCGCGTGATATACAATATTTGGTAGCTGACAACCGGTGCGAGATGTGATAACGCTAATAGCTAAGTTACGGGCATGGTAACGGATATTGGTTACGTTTCGCTATAGCGGACACATGACTACGGGAAACCGTACATGATACTTTTTAAAAAGGGTTTAAGAAGCTTTACTCGCTTTTTCCTTGAAAGAAACACTTTGCACGACAAACACAATTATTCTCTCATGCCTCAAAATCCTTTTTGGCAAGATTTAGGCCTTAATTAATACTAAATTCTATTTCTATTTCTATTAAAAATTAGAGCAATTGATAAATCTGACAAGACAACCGGAACACAAATACCAACCAATCAAAATGTACGCTGACATCTGTCAGAGGTAAAATAACTGTGAACGGACTGTATATTTAGTGACACTCCGTCTGGTATTTTTGATACGTTTACAACAGAAAAATGCAATAACTGCTGTAGACAGTCTGCAGATCGCAAATGTAATAACAGCTTAAGTACCAATTCGAATTAAGTTTCAAATTTGAATTCATGTGGACTTGAACGCACTGATTTTATCTGTATGTTGGTGAGACAAGTATTGTACTGTCACTCATAGATGGCGTTGGCCGCATTCGTTTCCGGTCAGAATTAGGTTTTATTTTTTATATTATAAATATTATATATGTAATTCAAAAAGATAAAATACATTATTATTTACAATTATAAAATAATACACGTTTTTTCTCATTAAAGTGTAAGTTTGAATAGAAAGTACTTTTGTTGACAGGGAAAGTAACTTACTGCACGAACTACGCCATCGACGCTGTCTCGCATTTGGATCGATGTTCGGCCCTTTATTGCGAAGAAGCATTCTTCAAGGTTCTGCATCGCGAACTTGGAATTGTCTTACAAATTTTACTCAACTACTGTGGTGTAAATTGAAATATTTACGTGAATTGAGGGTAAGTGGGAATTTTTAACATATCTAGTAATTATTGCGTTTAGGGCTCCATCCAGCCATAGAAACCAACATGGCGTCAAGCTAGTAAAATGTAATAACTTGATGACATTTTACCCATTTATGTCTCTTTAGTGTTATGTATATTTTTATATGGGTGCATTTTCTAAATACAAATTGCTCTTCCATAAACATATAGCAGCAAGTAGTTTTAGAGCATTAATTGATGATGTTTTTATAGATTTGCACTAATTCCGCCTTGATACGTGTTCATACAGCTGCTTGCAGTAATTTGCTACCTCAGGATTTATTATAGTGTCTATTGAAAGGTGTGTTATGAAAATATACAAGTCTGTTTTTACTTGTTAAATTTAGTCTTAGGGCCTCCTGTCTGTGTTGTTGTCAATGATAGTACTTAATTACTACCCAACCGAAACTAATCAAGAACCATGTTTTTTTTACATAAATAACCGTATTTTCTTGCTGCTAGGAATAGTTTTATGAACAAAACAAGAGTAACTTAAGTATTTTTTAAACTACTTACAATTTCAGTAAAAAAGATCAACAAATTGCAGCAAATTGCTTGTTGCTAAAACATAGCGACAGAAATAAATTTGTAATTAAGTTGCCCACGTACTTTTTGAAACACAATCTGTTGTTCAGTTCTTCTTAAAATCAACTAATTATCTGCATGTTGGTTTGTTTCTGCAACTCCTTCCTGTCCAAAATTGGACTAAACTATTTATGTTTTCAGCTTTAACTGCTTGGATACGAGATTGGTATCCTTGTTATGGTAAGTGGAAGTACCTGAAGTACTTTCCTATATTTTTGTGGCTTGACAGAAAATAACACGATTGGCATATAATAATACCTTCATTGCATGATCATATGAAAAACCTATCCGCTAACTCTATACATAATATTTTAATAACAAAATTTACAAGTCATTAAAATTTTGATACATTTGTCATAGTTATTAATTGAAATATTTTTGTGACAAGCCCATAAATGGTATGCCTGAAATTCAGATGGTTGGGCTTTAAGCTTGTATCTTCTGCAATTTGAATTTTCTAAACCCTGTTTTTATTACTAATGTTTTGCAGCTGAGAGTTAAAATGTTTCAACTCTTACCTATCACAATGAATGATTTAAATGAACCCTATATCAAAAGTTATTGTTGAAAAAGTGTATATTTAGTAAGGTACTTTGGTTTATAAATATCATTTTATACTTAACGAACCATTGAATATTTTTATTGGAGATATGTGAGAGATAAAGTAACGTCTCAGTCTAAAGGTCTGTTTTGTTTACACTTTGTGTCTTTATTGAAAATCTAATGCACTTATTCTCTTTAAATCATGCATACATACTTAATTAACACTGACTGCCATAATGCTAGACAATAGATTTCTATTGTTTCTCACCCAACATTTGAACCCCATACCTTCCAATGTGTTAAAACAAAATATCCTATGATCATGGATTTCTGGGGTACTATCTTCTTGGAGAGTTTGACTTCTGTGATTAATAATTATCAATAATCAAACAACCCATGTTCTGTTCATGAAAATTTCAACTGGAAATCAACATAAGCTAAAAGCTTTGCAAATTTCTTGGATTGCAGGGATATACGAACTATGTAGTTGTCAGTCACCATTGACTTATAACTAAATACTTTGCTTTTAAGCAAACAGTAATTGCCATGCTTATGGCACATCAATCACATCACTTGCTAACAACAAGAACACCTCAGACACCAGAATCAATTTACAATACTTAATATTCATATGCCCTTAATGATTGGAATTAGCATGTCTTACAAATGAATCAATTCTATTGGCATGTCTTTTAAATACATGAAATGTGCATTCAAGCAGCATGATTTGTTCTGGTATCTGTGATTGTGTTTTGTCAAAAACTGTAATTATCTAATTATTGTTTTAATGTTCACAGATGCCGCGCACACGCAGGAAGCACTATTCATCGCACTCGCGGTCGCGCTCGCGTTCATATGAAGCAAAACGCCGTCGGCTCGATGATGGCACCAAAGAAGAGACCTACAGGAAAAGGAGCAGAAGTAGAGACCGTGACAGGTATGTGCATTATGCTTTTGTTTTATGTTTAAATTTAAAGAATCTATTTTGATTATCATTATTACACAACTTTGTGCCAAGCCAGCCACAGCTGCTCGTGATTATCTTGTGACTATCAAATAGATATATAAACTTCAATACATATTTTGATTTAGATAGATATATTATTCTTTATTGTATAATTACAATTTAGGCAATCAGATATTTTGATTGTTTGTATAAAGCATTTCCCTTGATATGTAAATGCATAGCCACTCAAAGACTGGTTTATGGGTACAGTTATATTTTTAGCATTTACTTAGTATTAATTGTAACCATCTTACTTTGTGAAAAATCTGAAATTATGGTTAAAAAGTATGTAATTATAAAATAATAAAACCAGTGATGATGGAAAAACAAACTACCATTAGTGAAAATATTATAAACTTTTCATGGTTCAGGGTACAGGTTTTTGGATTCCAGCCAGCTCTCTTAGCTGCACATGTTCATTATTAATTTAAGAATCAACATAATTCTTATCTTACTTGTATCTTTGTTAGAATGTCACAAATATAATATAAACATATTTATTTATTACCAAAACCTACATTAAATTGTTTCGTAATTAATTTCGTGACCTTATGTAGGTCTTCACTACTCTGATGCGTACTAAGCTGGTAGCGACATCTATATGTTGCGTGCAATAATATACTGTCACAACGTGTAGGGTATAGGTTTCCCCACATAAACTGCAGTATTTCGAACAGATGGCGCCTAGTGCAAAGTAAAGTTTGGTTCATTACATAGATGGCGCTGTGACTCAAAGTTGCAATGGTTTTGTAATTCTCCATACTAAAATGGTTATTCTATTAAGTCATTTGTTTTTTAAGCAAGTCTTAAATGATCGATCACCTATCTCACCTCCTGGTTTTGGCAAAAAATAATCTGACTTCTATAAATTAAAATTAAATTATTTAACATTGAATTACCAGTTATATTTAAAATTCTCAATCCCTACTATATTATAACTTTTTACTCCTTTGCTTACACATTGGTGCCTAGCTGAGATTATCGTTTCTACCACTGACCTAAGTAGGTAAGGTAGCGTAATTTTTTATTACGGTTCCAAGTTTCCTATTGTTCCTGGATTCCTATCATTTATTTTTTACATCATGTAGTTATTTAGATGTCAATAGTGATACGAGCACATTTCATATGATCCACCTATATGAAATGTGACACCATAGCCCATGTTAGTATGGAAATAAAGGCATAACTAATGCCGGACCTGAAAC
Organism: Leucinodes orbonalis; assembly: GCA_019425675.1. Classification (NCBI taxonomy): domain Eukaryota; kingdom Metazoa; phylum Arthropoda; class Insecta; order Lepidoptera; family Crambidae; genus Leucinodes; species Leucinodes orbonalis. The sequence continues at coordinate 207,388 of PQWD01003753.1, forward strand.
TATTGGAAATTATGGCGTTTTTTGTTTTCCTGTGGGGTATGTTTGTTCGTCATCATAATTATCAGCTTTACAATTTTTATGCTATCCTATTGGTCACCAAACTTTGGTGTGATATCTATCTGCAAGACTGGTCCTGAATGGATGTTAGCAAGTCGCTAAAGCTCGTTCGTTATTAGGACTCACAACGGGAATTGAGATTTATTTTAATTAACAACGAATAAGATACTAGCAAGATGACTATTTAAATGCAATTGATATGATCATGTAGGTTTTGTTTGACGGCACAAGCTAATTTGTCCCGCAATAATGTTAAAAAATAGATTACTTCAGTTATTGTCCTTATTATCTAGTTGAGAATTAGCGGACATATTTTGACTACCTATTTGTAAACTATTATTTAAATTGATACGTAATCCGAGAAAATGATAATTATGTCTATTCAGAATGTAACATGCTCTAGGGCGCATCGACAGATGGTATAAAACTTGGTTGTGGATAATAATTCGTTATTGCTACACTCAAACACTTAACAAAATTTGGCTTTTGCGCGCTTTATCACCATGATGTAGTTTTTGAACCTTATAAGTTTATGATCCCCTCTTATTAAAGAGGGGATCATAAAACAAGCGTGTAATTACTTTGAATGAATAAAAACATAGTAAGTATTTTTATGTACTATGAGAGCCCTTCATAAATTAAATAATAATCTGAGTCATGGTATATAGGTGAATATTGTCCTTGTTACCTTAATTAAAGCGAAATACATATTTGCTTTTAACTGGTATTTATGGATGTCTTGCATCTTATTTTCACGCGGTCTAGACATGCAAATCAATTATTTGGATTTATTAGTTGGAGTGTCTCGAACAAAGTGGCAACCCAGAGCTGTGTGGTGTTGTCACAGCTGTCGTGAAGACCTTCAGTAGCGCAACGTGGGAACGCACTTAGATTTTTCGTCATTTTACATTGTGTGCTACGTACCTACATAGTTTCATCATTGTACGTACAAGTTTTATTCGTATGTCAATCAATAGATACATTGTCAATTTATTGTTGAAAAGGAGCGCTTGGCCGTTAAGGTCGAAAGTAATGAATATTTATAAAAGTGTTTAGATGATGTACTGTTTATGTAACAACGGGTCACCTGCGAAAGAGAAGAGTATTAGTGAGCGACACAAAACCGTGGATGTCTATACATCATTTGCATAGATATAAAAAATACGGCATAGTGACGTGGCTCTCGCTATCCACCAAACTCCACTACATTTAACATGCACCAGAGTCAAAATAGCTTGGATTAGTACTTTTTTACCATTCTTCTGTTGTTATGAATAACGGTTTGTCCTTAACGAACAACACTGTATTTTTAAATGCAAAATGTTGTTCCTCTTGCAAGCTTATAAATGTTTGTGTGAGTTTAGTGCGAGCGACCGTTTAAAGTCAAGTGTTAATGGTTTAGGGGGTACGTCACTATCAACATAAGTATATGTATAGAAAAATATGTTAACAAACTCATCATTCACATGGCTCTCATGAGACATCAATTTAGTTATGGGGCACTCAGTATAGGCTTTTCAATATTTACTATTCACATTACATTTAATATTAAAATAGCAAAAAAAAATTCTCTAAATTTTTTTATTGACTTCTGTTGGCCTTCACAGACGCAGTGATCGCAGCTGACTCTTATCCTTAAAATTTAAGAGCATCAAAGCAAAATGCGTTCCTGGTACTGCACTACTTGATAGGGCGTTAAGGGGTTGCGAAAGCTTATCGAGTGGATATGATTCACAAGTTCAATATGATATGCGACCAATATTGGGCTACTTGATCGCCCTTCATTTGCCATCCAGATGTCCTAAAACCGCACGAAGATGGACACAGTTCGGGCAAGATAGTGTTTCATTGTCTGAGGGCACCGCGTCACAGATTGCTTCTGGAATATCCCCATTTTATCCTATTAAGGGAATATTCATATTCATTTATTGCGATGTTGGTAACAATGTTTTAATATTAGTAAATTCTTTCTCATAACCTAGGTACCTAGTTTATGAAAATAACAACAAATGACATCTGCTTTTAGGTACCTAAATTTTTGTGTCAAAATCTACATGCACACGATGTAATTTCTCAGCATTTATATTTTGTCGCCCAAACCATTAACCTACTGCTGGAGATATCGAAAAAGGCTTTAACCACTGGACCTCGTGGTTTTGATCTTTAAAATAAGGAAACGTAATCCATGAAACCTTACTACTTGTTATGTTATCAAATCCGTCAGAGCGCAGGAGGTTCAAATACTTGTATTCAGGACGCGTGATCATAAATTAATGTATCGCACAAAGGGCCGACGAGAGTAATTGCCGGTTGCCGGCAAATTGCGAATGGACGTGTTGTGAAAATTATTTCTTTAATCGCACCTTGGAGTCTGACTCAAGGATAGAGCTAATACCAAACTTTAATTTATAATAATCTACATTGATATTCGTACATTAAATTCATGTAATATTAAAGCTGTGCTTCGAACAATAGTGTTCTTCGAATACAATATTCACCTTCATTTTCTTTTTCTTGTCTTTCGCAATACTTGTGTGCCAAGGACCTCTGAAATGTCAATTGCTAAAACGGTTATCTTTATGTTATCTGAGTGAGTAAATGCACGTAATTTTGGCTGAACTAACGTCATCGAGACAATTTGAGAATTATATGTGGTTAAAACATATATGATGACATTGTGAATTGAAGCCGTATTGTTTTATTTTTATGACAACTCTGAGATTCATTGTTTCAACGGTTAATTTTTAAAGTAATCTCTCAGCTGTGTGTTGTCATATAAGCATGCCGGGTATTTCGGATTTACTTGTGTTCTGAACCTTGATTCTGTAGCGATTTGTGCACATTGACAAATGGAAGCGCGGCAATGCGGGGTGGGGGCGAGAGGAGTTGTACTTGACATAGTAAAACTAGAAGTGCAGTAGGTGCAGCTGCGGCCTACGCCGAGCTTTTTGCAAGCCAACTCTATCTGTAACAAGTCGGTGCTTATTACAGTCTTGCGCATAGCATTGTTGCAAGCTAGGCACGTTTGAAAAACCTGTACTGCCTTCTGAATGCTAGGTAATGCGGTTATGTTGTCAGTGCTAGTATTGTAGTTAGCACTGAATAATGGAATGCTTATTTGATTGTGAAATAAATATTGAAGGAATGTATAAAGTGTGGTGAGAACTAAAATATTTTATATTTCCCTATATAACAGGTTGTTTACATTTGGCAACTCAAATATAACTGTATTCTCAAGTTTAGGTATACAAAGAAAATTGTTAAAAAATCCAAACTGCAGTAATCCTCTCTGCACAATCATCATAAAGCCTAAAGTTTAATCGCCGTTATACCTGTAGCATGTAATATACCTTTTTTTAAAGATATTTCATGAATGTCATACACGAATCACGTGAGTAAATAGTTTGATAGGCGTTTGCTAAACTAGCGGCATGTAACACTGTTATGTTACTGCATTATTTTTGATTTCACCGCGTTCCCCTGGTACGGCACGCGCAATATTTATCTGGCGTGATCTACGTAGATCTCGGCCAAGAAACGCTTTCCATGTCGCGAGGCGGAACGCAGCGACTTCGACGCCGATTTATGCTTCGTATCAGTATCTGATACAATCCAATCCGCGATTTATTCGCTTGTCCGTGTCGGTTCCTACTCGGATGCGCTTGTTGCCGGCCGCGCCTGCGTCCACCCTGGATCTCTGCCCTAGCGTTTATTTCTTAATTGCTATTTAATGTTCTCAATAAGTGTTAATAGTTAAAAATAAGGGTAAACATTTAAGATCTCTGTATACTGTAATTTGACTTTCTTTTCGCCCTCCTGTCTGTTACGCAATCTACTTTCATGTGCACAAACCCTCCAATTATTTGAACATAAAATTTTACAAAACACAGGTTTTAAATATCTAATTGCAAATACTGTAATCATAACTCCATTAGGAATGACTTCTAACTTAAATGGTTACCTTACCCTTCCTTTGCGTGTTTGTCATCTTTATATTTTTGACAACTGCACAAGGTTGTGTTTATGAACAGAAAATTATTTCCTTTTCCCGCTGAGGTATTGGATTACGATGGCAAGGTCTCAGCTCATCATATCCTGTTACTTTAACAAAGGCCCGTAAGACCTTGTTGACTTCTCGGAGTGCGAGGTCTCTACAGGTCTCGTACACACGTCGCCATATGTATCGTGAGGATTACACCTCTGCATTCATTAAGCTCACAATCGACCGACATGAAGCTTTGTTACGCTAATTACTGAACAAATTGATGTGTGATGAACTTGATTCCATTGAGATTTGACGTGACGAATCGGAATCATCATCGGGATCCCTACAAAGCGAGCATATTAAAAAATCGGACATTTATAAAGACTCAAGGCACAAAACTGCAAAATAACACCCGCTTGTTACGAATGAATTGCATTTTAGTAGGATGGATGCTAAATATTGATATATGGTTGACATGACATATTTACGTGGTGCTTATGTATTTCAGATAATACAAACAGCTTGCCACTAGATGCTCATATAATAGATTTTAATCGGTGCAAATTGGTGTCGATTGTTATTCGTTGAATTATAATAGCACAAAGATTGAGATAATAATGTGCGAAATTTTGCTATCACATCTGTTCCTAATGGTTTGGTGATCTTTGAAAATGCGTTTATGCCTTTTTAAAAGGCAGAAATTGTGACTTTTTTATAAAATATTATACATAGAAAACACTCAGATCAATATAAACAGACATGTTCATGCACACATGTTGTTGAACATAGTAATGTATGAGAAAGGTTTTTCCAAAAAAGACATTACTTAACATCTACACTAGGCAAACCCTATCCTGTGGGGGCAGCTCACAAATTCGGTATTCTCCACCATCCGCAATAAAATACCAAACCTTATTTTTATAAAAGCGCACCTTATTTCATATGTCGTTTCATTGATCACTTTTGTTTATTAGCAATATTGTATTTTAGATACACTGAAACCAATAAATATTAGGTCAATTGATGATAGTGAACAATGACGTCATATATCAATAATCACATACAAAATATATGGAAATGTTCCTTTTTGACAGTCCATAAAAAGTGCGTCAACGATTAGTGGTGTCAAATACCCAATTATAAAATTATAACACTGGCAACAATATCAAACAGAAAAACAAATTGAAAAAAAAAACTTGTCTGCTTACTTTGCTTTTAGGTTGAATGTGAATGTCGTTAAACGTATAATATGTTATGTGAATTTGGTTGTGTTAAATGCGTGATTAATGACTGAGGTAAACATATGGATAAGGTTTTAGTCTAAATCAATGTTTGATTATATTATTCATGGAATATTTATGAGTAATCGAATCCTATAGATCACTTCTCTCGAGCCCTACTTGGACTGAACATAAATCTTGGGAACTATAATTGTCACTTGTATATAACAGCGTACAAGCATAACCTCGTACTGCTCTATTGTAACAACTATAGCATTTCTTTTAAGACCATCTCTGCTATATAAATGAAACATAAGCGACGTTTCCCTGGCGTTGTGGTTGTGGACACATGCACACAGTCACGAACAATGGGTCTATTGTCACGTCCGCGGAAACCGACTTGCCCGATTGACGCGGTCTTTACGTCCGATCTGATCGGTTTAAAAAAAAACCTCACGCCAATTGCCGTGCTCGATGTCTAAACATTCATTATGGTGACATAATGGTTTAATAGCTTGTCTCCGCTGTTTTACGTAACCGACGGTAAATCTATACGTGCCTGTCGGTTTACTTTGTTACGTATAACAATTTATGTAATTATACCTCTCGGTAGTTTTTAGCATGGGTCGAAGTTGGTCACTTTTTGTTTACCTCGCATGTGCCGTTTCATTTGTTGTAACTGTACAAGTGTTGTAATAATCTCGTTATATTCAATAACTTCATACCAAGCAATGCAGTCAGCGCAACGAGGCGCGATATCTGGCCGCAGCTGGTTGCGAAGAAGCCGTTAGTTGATGTTTAGTGCGGACAGGAGCTCGAGTCGGTGCCGGATCGATTAGTGAACCGGTCCTCGCAGTACGTTGACTCCCGAGGGCCGCTGCTTGCGCCTACGAACACGAATTGTGCACCTCTCGCTATTGCACACTGCTCCCTCCCCGCGCCTCCCAGCCCACTCCCCCGGCATGCGCATACGCCTCCACACCGAGACACTTGTATAAACCACTAGGTACTAAACAATTTCCCATATGAAATTGTAGTGTCTCGTTTCTTTACCCTGTTTCTAGAAAGAAAACCGGAGACATTTTCGTAACTGTTGCAAGTAAAGCAAGCTACACGGTGCCGTTAATACATCATAACATAAAAATTACAGTAAACCACGTCTAGTTTCGCTCCGACTATGACAAGTTTTGCTGGTATCTGGTTGTTTTTAACTGCACACGTCCGCTTTTGTGTAATTGCCAGCAGGTGCGCCCGGACTGCCCGCTGCTTGTGACAATTATAGGAAAAATCATGGTTTTTTTCAAGTAGCCAACCGGTCGTGTCTCTTTAGCTTACGAGTTGTAAAATTAATGTAAAAAGAGGAAAAATTTTCTCTAACCACCTTCTACTTATCTCCTATCGGGCAGCTTTCTTGATTAATTACCATACATGATGAACATACGACTATCGCTGGACATTAACTCGCTGTATATTTCCGTTTATTATTCGATAACGTTTTGTGTTATCTATCGAGTGCATATTCTGGTACACGGAACTGTCCTTTTGGATGCCTTTCCCATTTACAACTCATAGTTTTCACCTTGAAGATTTGAGTCGTTATGAATCTCATTTCCTTAAATTTATCAACATTTAATATTTACCTAAACAGAATGTACCATAGGAAAGATGAACCAAATGGCAGTATTATCCTTATCATAGATAGAACGCTCCCACAGTCCAAAAGGACTGTGGATTTTATTTTTGTTTATTTTTAGCTTTAATGAGCTTTGTCTTCATAATCATCACAAAATAACACCAAAAGGTATTAGAAACAAATTGACCCTAATGTCGTTTTCATTGCTTTAATAATTAAATAACATTCAAATATACTTATCTTTAATGCGGTAAAAGTTTTTTTTTAGTAAAGTTTTAACTATCATTATTATTAAATTAAACGTAGGAGGTAGTGATTTAATAAAGCGCTACAGAGACAGACTAGGCATAATCATAGTCCTGGTGCGCAGAGGCCGGGACAGTCGCGGCGCGGGCGTTCACCCGCTCGTGTCGGGGGTCAGTGGCGCGACACGCGTTCATTAGCGCACTGGCCCCTCTATTGCACAGGATGCACGTATGCAACATTCCTACGTTTCCACACACACACAGTTTCCAATCACTAAGGTGAACGACACAACAATTGTATCATTTCTTTTATTAGACAATGTGACCCACGCTCCTGCGACGATTCGAAGGTTGCATGACCGATGACGGTCGAAGGCCCCATCGCGGAAGCTGTAAACTTTTGTTTTCCGCCCTGTCGAAACTATTAAAAAGTGACCAGTGCATTTTGGTTTATAACTAAATAAATGTCTTAATTCATTTAAATTTGTGCCCGGTAAACTTGTGTTTAAATTGTCAAGTGTTTACTTGAGCATTGAATATAAAAAATAAAAGATCAAGTGAAACAAATGTAAATTGCTCCGACAATAACTTATGTTTTATTTTGAACAATTATGTGTTGTATAGCTGTTGTTCAACGATTTGTCTACAGTATGGTATCGGTGTCAATGAAAGTGATACTTGTCGACATTACGAATTTGAGTCTCGGGGGCACAATATTAGACCGGTATCATTAATCTAATTCCGATCTTTAGACATATGCAATGAATCAGTGTGAGTCAATCGAGAAAGTAAACCAGTAAGCATTGTTCCGAGTGGATGCACGGTGTACCGAGGCTCTGTGCGTGGGCGCAGGCAGCGGCGCGAATTAAAGCAGCTCTCTATTCATTACTCATCGTTATTGCTATCGCCATTTTGGGAGACGAAAGCGAGTGTAGGCTTATTAACCTCAGTTTTGTAAGTTGTTTAATTATTTTCGAGATAAAAGAGGATTATTTTTGCACTTTCCCCTTCACGAGGACACACGAGTGACCTTTATCTTCTTCACATTCAATTCACGGTCGATGAGTACTTAGTAGAGCATGCTTAACCCAGACTAAGGGTTGCAGATGCTATAAAAATATATCAACTACATAGATGCATGGTGAGGGTTACTAATATATAGAACACACACACTCTTACCTTGACCCTTACGAAGTATTATAATAAATAAATAGTGCACAATAGTGCTATTATTGTTTATTTAATTTTACTAATTTCAATACGGGTACTTTTGCTAAATCAATAGCTATTACAAGAAGCAAAATGCCAACGACGACTGTGTTTACTTTTACTAATATACACAAAAAGTATAATAATGTGATTGTTCATTGTGGAACGCACTCGCTGATAGAAAGTACATCGGGTAACAAGAACGTTTAATTACTCCAACTGCTGTATTGTTCATCTCCTCGTCTCTATTGCTGAAATTGCCGATATGTGGGAAAAGAATGAATAAATTAATCCGAACCATAAAATATTTATTTTTTACTATGTACGTTCGATTTAATTCGTTTTCGAACGCAAGAGGTATTCCATAGCCAAAGAAAAAAGGGAGTCTTGATACGATCGCATTATCCGTCTTACGTCTCTAATCTGTTTGTTAAAATATTTCGAGTAAACCAGGTTTGTCTTGGATGATTTTCTTTTAGAAAAAAAGCATTAGTGGGTATTATATTCTATTTCATAGAGCCTAGGTTTGCCAGGGCAGTCCGGGGTGACTTCCACGATGGGCCTAGGTATAGAACACTTAGGAATAATTTTGAAAATTTCATTATATTTTTTATATTAATGTTGATTTTAAGTCTTTGAATCTTTCTTATTATTTATACAATAATTTGAAATATGTGCATATAAATAAAATTGGAGTGTCTGTAATATTGAATTAAACATTTTTCCTTCAATATTATATACGGTACATACGCAAAATAACCTGTAAATTTGAAATATTAGACTTTTTCAAATGTACAGCTTAATTTCACCAATAATCCTAAGCTGATTAAAGCACTGGAGGCAAATTGACTTCGACAGCAACAACATTGAATTTTTATTTTATAGTTTTTTAACATTTGGAGCATATAGGTTTCGCCAAACTCTTTGGCCGCTCCGAATTTCGCACAAGACCATGCGCAGTTAACAAAATTCATACTATTGTACTTAACTATACCTGCGCAATAAGTACTTTGACTATTTTCAAAGCGGCCATAAAGTTTGGCGAAATCTGTACTCTTGGTGGAGCAGAATAACCTCCTGGTGATAGGAGGGGTATCCTTACCTAAAATCCTTGCTACAGTCATGCACAGCTCTTAGGCACTTTTACCTTTAATTCATCAATAAATCTCTTGCCAGGTCTAATAAAAGGGATGCTTTCCAGTGGCTAGGAATATTTTTTGACTTGTGCCAGCAATGGCAAAGATCGTTTCGTGCACAACAGTCACAGACCCTTGTTAGGCTTCTAGCTTTGCTTCTGAACTATCTCTAAAGAATGACATGTAGTCTTCCCCATCGCTTCGGATTGCTACCTAAAATGAAGGATCTCAGTTGTTGTCATCATCGATATTGATATATCGATGAAAACCCTTTTATTTTCCTGTTCCAGCTACTTTAAAATCCGATCTTATAACCCTTAGATAAACTATACACTTACTAGATGCACAATCACGAATAAATATCAACCAAACAATGTCCGAGACGCTTGACACATACGTTGGCTTATGTTTATATTTATGACATAAATTCATGATATTTTACCTTAACGCGTTATCATTAAAAGAGTACGAAATCAAAAGCTCGAGCATACTACTATGTCACTATGAAATGCAGCACGTGACGAGATATGAATGAAAATCTGTCAAACTGACGATGGGCAGACTTATGCCGTGTACACTTTGAGTGAGATTGTGCAACTTAGTTTATTGTTTATCTAAGTTATAGCCCTAATATCTATGGATCGCCTTTTATGTGAAAATAACTCTTCATAGGTTAGCTTAACTCATTTAAAACTGATGTGGTAGTTAGGGACACTATGAAAATATAACCATTTTACTGATGTGGTAGTCTCATGGACACTCATTGAGCACAGACTATCCTATGGGAAGAGACGTGCTCTAAGATGGAGCGACTTGCCAGAAAAAGCCTATTCACTCGTTTTTTGAATGAGGTTGTAAGTGGCGGAAACACAAACGTAGGAGGTCATTCCATTCCCTAGCTGTACGCATAATGAAAGAAGACGCAAAACGCTTAGTCCGAATGCGGGGAACGTCAACTACAAACGATGAAATTTTGCAGTTCGCCTTGATAACCTATGGTGAAAGGTGACGATGGATAAGTGCGTGGAGCTCGGAAGAACACTCACCAAAGTAGAGCCTGAAAAAACTGACAAACATGTTACTTTACGGCGTGGATAAGCTCTGCAGTTTAGAATTAACGAGCGCCTTTCGCCAATGAGTTTTCTGGCTCTGCGATCGATGAGTCCAAAGTAGCAAGATGACATTTTGCTGAACCATCCCAAAGATGACTCAGTACTCCATTAGGTCGCGACTTGAGCTTTGTATAAAGTAAGAAGCTGACCTGGTTTGAGTACCGCTTCACCTTATTTAGGATGCCAACTTCTTTGGCTATTTGAGCTTGACTCAATGTTTTGCTGAAGTTAAGATCACTCGTCAACTCCACGCCAAGCAAGTTCAGTTCAAGGTTTGAACCTCACTACCGCAAGCCTTTGCACTTGAAAAGTATCTCTCTGAGACAGTACTATCATCTGCATAGCCAACAATACCTGGAATAAGTAGGTCATTGATGTGCAACAGGAAAAGCGTCCCAGAGAGAACTGATCCCTGAGGAACACCGGCATTAATCTGAAAATTGAAGAACTGAAGAGATTGAACTGAACAGAAGAAATTGAACTGAAGAGCAACCATCTAGAACCACTCTGATTGAACGGTTACTAAGAAAATCAGATATCCAGTTACATAGGCCTGCAGGAATCCCATAGGCTGGAAGTTTGTTAAGCAAGCCCGCATGCCAAACCTTATCAAATGCCTTGGTTATATCAAGCGATACAGATAGAGCTTCGCCATGATTCTCCAAAGCTTCGTTCCAGGTATGCGTAACATATACAAGTAGATCACCAGTAGAACGCCCTTGTCTTGAGCTCCCTATAGCGACCATTCGACGCTAATTGACGCTCAAGCTTCTTACGGTAAGATACAAAGAGCTGCGGCACTCAAACTAAAAAAAACATATACACCAAAAAAGTATGTTTCAGGTGTCTGTTGGTGTAGTCCAACAGACACCCGAAAGTCGACGTCTGTCACAGAGGAACTCCGAACTACCCATGCGAAGCACTGGCGGGCCTCTAGTTTTAGGATAAAAGCGTTGTATGATGACATCTTCAAATACTCTAAAAACACCTTTCTCTGTCGAAATTATGTCCGTAACGCGTTTTTACTTTCACTATTACTATGTCATATTCTAAGCACAATTAAAATGACTAATTAGCTTAAATTAAGAACTGTAGGTGTTAAGAGCGTGTATTTCATACTTTGCACTTGTGTTAGCAACAGGGCGGAGGCGGGCTCGTTTAGTGAAAGCCGAAGCTTACTATATATATTTATTATCACATTTCATTATAAAACTCTCCATTTCTCGAAATTGTACAGAAAACTTGTGTTCTATTAATTAGAGATTGTTTATTTTTTCTCAGCCTACTTAGGTATTACGAATAAGAATAACCTCATTCACATATTCAGCAATATGTCAATACTGTATTCAAATGTTTGACTAACGGTTGGGCATGGCTTTATTTCAACTGTTACACGTTAAAGAGTTGATAATGGATGTTCATTGTGTTCATATGAAAGCTTATCGAGTGTACTCAATAAAATATGCGCATACTAGTTAATAGTAACGTAGCCGTTGCATGTTTCGTTGAAATACTGACATATAAGTTATTGGTTTGGTAAGTGCGTAGGTTTCATTTATTGTTATTAGCTAGTGACTGCTGCAAATTTAAATTTTACTGAATTAACACAGATCGCTATCAGCATGTTGATCATGAAACAGAAAGCGGTTTTTATGATTTATATACTATTCATACAAGTTAATTCGTTTGTTGACTCAAATTAATTTTTTGAGGTCATGTTATAGTATGTTGCCCTCATTTCTATCAACATGTCGCACTTTATTCTGAATTACTTTCGTATGTCGCGATTGCTTACACGTCGTCAGAAATGTCGTATACGTTGAAAGAACAAAAGGAACATTGAAAAGACTGCCGTAATGAGTTTACACTAAGTATTGAATGTAATGTGATCTGAAAAGATGTGGGGAATTAGGACAGTCTAACCTAACCGGTACAGTTAGACCCTGACTCATCGTCGGCAAATGACCACGTTAACCCGAATTGTCAACTAACTACACTCGCGACAATTGTTTTCGATGGCTTTATTTACTTTCATCGTAATTTATTTCTAAACGTTTTGCAGCTGTGAAATGAAAATGTAGTTTTCCATTAACATCTGTTGTTTGAAAATGTGTGTATCACATAGATTACCAGTCCAGAATCATCATTTTGCACGTGCAATTATGTTAAACTTCACATAATTTTGACTCATGCAAAACCCTTTGTTTATAAAGCGTGTCGATGTGTAGCACTGACATTGACCATCGCATTCCGCCATACACGGCACACATTACATAGGAAACATTAAGCTGGTACCTACCGAGCCTGTACAGATATTTAGCATCTTAATATGACGCTTTATTGACAATTTATGCAATGCCGAGTAGTTACACTTATACGCGCCCGTTCGATTCGATAAGCTTACTAAATAAAGACTAACTGTGACAGCTTCTAGTCGATTATGCAAATGGAATCGATTATTTCCTTTTTTGTATTGAATACAAAAACAGTAACGAACGTGATGCACTCGTGAGGCTTGCGGGTCATCGCCGGGCTCGGGTCACGATTACGGAAATTCAACTGTTTGATTCATGAAGGACGGCCTGATTGAAAGATTATGTTCGTTATTAATATGGACGTTGCAATAACGCGTGTATGATGTAGGGAACCTTGCCGTGCATCGATATCGGCTAGCCTAAAGGGAAGACAAGTAAGTAAACAAGGTTTCCGTTTAAGGATCGGCAATGCATCGGCCGCCCACGTCCACGTATTGACGGAGGCGTCGCACCACAGACATCCGAATATACAATTAGACTGGACAAGCCGCCAAGTTTATAGGCAGCCCCACTGTCGCAATTTCTTTTTGGTTCTTACCTGTGAAAAGTTATTATATTTCTTGGTAAATTTACTGATTCATTGTGATGATGGCATGTTACAATTGCACAGGATGGCATTTTGAAAAAAAAACGTAATTTCTTCTAATATTCGTGCGTCTTGACTCGTCTCACAGAGCGTAAACTGGCAGCCAGTGTATGCTCGTTGAGCTTACATTTGTCGCACTTTAAACGCGGCTTGCCCCATCTCCTGTATTGAGAAATCTGTGCGTCGCACTAAAACATTGCCAACAGTCTTTCGGCAATTTGTTCGTTCACGGAAGTATTTATCTGGCGCGGGTTCGTTGTAAATCGATTTATACTAAGTAGTCATAAGTTAAATGGTCTGGCTAAATTATGTCTTAGTAACTTTAAGTGTCTCACTAGTCATCGAATATACCTAAATATTATTATAGTAAGGTATCCAGCTCCAGTTACTGTGCAACAATCCATGAACACAACAAAATATGGTAACATAAGAATTATTCATACAAACAAAATCCTAACAATTTTAGTAATAAAAAATTTCCTAATTACACTTTCATTTATGTCACTTATATTACTTATAGATTTATCCATTACATTTTTGTGACCCTTATTAATTATCATAATTTCTCCATTTGATTTGACCGGCAAATATGGAAATCTATTGTGGTTCGGCCGTGAGATGTGGGCGGGCAAGGTACTCCGCTTGCTTAGCTAGATTCAAAGCGCGCAACTAAGTGGTTTACGCAACCAGATATTCGTATCTCGGGTAAAATGTGTTCACTTTTGTTTTCATACGTTTTTAGGCGTTTGGCGGGCATCGGCCAACCTACTCTCGCGACCTTGATTGTTATCCGACCGCGTGGCTGCACACTGTCTGCACTGGTTTGTCATAAGACGTGACATGATGTACCTTTCTTTACATTCGACGATAACACACGAACAAACGAAAGTATCAATTTTGCCTTATTGTTTAAATAAACTGACGTATAACAATGTTAATCGCTTTAACTTCTTCCTGTTAAAATTACCCATTTCCGCGTTTCGGACACAAAGTGGTACCTATATATGTTTTTATTTTTGTGTCTGAGTCAGTCAGGTGCTAATGATGGTTGTGGTAATTAAGTACCGGGTTAAATAAAACCATTATCTTTAAATGACGCATTGTAAGGGCAACGTTGTCCATAAAGACTTTCTTCTTGTAAATTGATCCTAAAGATCGCTAACTCTGTAGTGCGACCACCCACATGTGGATCGCAGTACAATTGCTTGCTCCTTTCTAATCGCACATTTAAAGTGTGACGGCGACACCGAATACAAATTATGGGAACAAGTAATTTGGTTTATGAAGGATGGAGAGCGTTAGTCGGTAAAGTGTTAACTCCTACGCGCCTGTTCGACGAATTGAACTGTAAACCACAACACTGACAGCGTTCTGCCCTAATTCCGAGGCTGCCACGCGCGTTCAGGCTGTCGGTTTGTCAACAATGTTTCCACAAAACACAACTTATACGCCTTTACCTAAAATCCTATTTCATTATAGGATCTTCGTAACTTAACAAATAAGCAGAGGTTTACACATGGATAACCAGTTGCTCTTGTAATATTATATCAGTTTAGTCTATAGGTATGAAAGTTATACCGTGTGGCCCCGTGTAACAAGGACTAACTATAGAAACAGTACCTATTTACTTGATTCTATATAGGTTTCATTAAAAAATATATATTGCTAAAGAGCGAGCGATTTAAATAAAATATAAGCAACACATTTATATATTTAGACACACGATACAATTAATCCCTGTGCCGCCGCAGTTGGATAATTCCAACAAGCGCAATGAATGTTCCATTTTGTCTAGAATCTTGGCCATATTCAAATGAATATCACTCATTCTGCCCTGTGGTATTTGTATCCGATTTTGATAATAATATCTTTTTAAATGGATATATACTATGTATTAAAGGTAAAGGTTATATTCATATTAACATACTCTTTGTTTTTTTAAGGTATGTTGTCATAATATTGCATGTTTGCAAAATTGTATCGTTGTCTTTACATACATTTCTTTTGGAATGCGGAGGATAATAACATTGTAGCCTTACCTTGTTAGTGCAGTTTTGTCGGCTGCTGTGGCTCAAATATTTGAATTTCTTTTTGTGGTCTGGAGCGGAGATTCTACCAGGTGGTGAGTCACAAACACGTACAGGATCTTTGTTGTACTTCCGAGAACTACAACGGGCACGTCTTTGTGGGAAGGTACTTTTAATGCAGGTCGACGGACTGATCTCTCCCGTCTCTATTGAGTGAAACAAAAACACTTTCATAATTTGATGCTAACGTCAGTAGTGTTAGACCAAGTAAACACATTGTTAAACGGTTTTATGGATGAAAAACGTTTTAAAAAGCTTCTTTAAAGGTTTTTCATCGATAAAACCTTATCTAATTTAAAAACATCATGCTCGCTTTACTTATATAGTCATAAAATTGTACATATAAAGACTTGGCATATTGATGATGTTTGTTATTTATGACATCCACATAAAATTAGGAATAACCTATAATTTAGAGCATTTTGAATAAAAAATCTTTTCATTTCATTAATCTGCCGCAAGTCGTAAAGTACCTATGTCGCTAATTGAATGTTGGTGGTACTGGAAAATACTTGCTTCTTTATTGAAATATCTTAAGGCTGTGTATAGTAAATACCCTATGATCTTTATTTTTTCTGTAGAAAAGAAGGCCGTTTGCTTATTATAATTTTCTATACCTTTCATGTAGTAGCTAATTCTGCTTGGAGAAACGGGTGAACATTGTTTCCTTAATAGGTGAACAAGTTAGCTTATATTCATTTATTTTAGTAACAGTTGCATTTAGCAACTTGCATCGTATACATTATAATAAACATTGATAAATAATAAATATAAATAATATCCACTGACATTCGCACAGCGTTATTTAATACAGTACAACACAGGAAATAAAACAAATTTTTCTTCAGATTATATTTCACAAAGTGGTTTATGTGGAACTCAGACATGAAAGCAATGAAAAACAAGCGATGACACGTCAATATCGAGTTATGTTCGGTTAGTTGTTTAGCCGATTCTGACCTCAATGATTAATGAGGACCGTTACATTTGACTCACTTGCATTACTTTTTAAAATTCGTCGTCACTGACGTTTGCAACTTAATTAGTTAGGTTCAAATACAATAAGCAAATAGACATTTCGTCACAATTAATACCAACATTATTTATTTAATAACCGTGTTTCAATTCATAGTTACAAGGCAGTTTAAATAATTATATCGATGAACATCTATAACTTACCCTTGAGTACAAATTCCGGGAACCTTAATCGATTGGTTTGTAAAAGTTGTACTGAAGTGCCTTTTCACAGTTTCTTATGACTGCTTTAGCAGTTACGAGAATCTCAGGGACCCAGGAAGTCCATTTATAGACTCTATTTTGATAAATTGTTTAGATTGTGTTGGACTAGCCGTATCAGGTTTCTGTACGAGTGCCTTTTAGGTCGAAGGATTAATTTGCTTTGGTTTAAGTATGAATAATAACAACACTGATTTAGTTTAAAGTGTTAAACGAATATAGTATTCTTTTTTTGTATCTGCCATAAATGAAAAGAGTATGATCCATCTTCGGAACCAGCGTCTTAACCTTTCCATTTACAGAATATTTGAATTGTTATTGATCCATTCGTGACTTGTGTACTTTAGCAATCAGGCTGTTACCGGAAATATTAATTTCAATTCACACTGACCATGTTACAGGAATTGATGATTGGAAAACAGAAATCCAATTGAGAGTAATTGTCGTTAAATTTCTCTATACGAGCCCGCAATGTGAGTTAACTCTGTAATGCGTGTGCTAGACAGTGACCGATTTTTCTTTCGTTAGCCTAGCCGGCCTAGTAATGAACCATTTGGGTCATTGGACCTCGCCGTTTGTCGGCAGCAAACCGCCTCCGGTACCATAATTTTTTGCCTCCATTTACGTACGTCCAATTGAAGTTTGACGCGATCGCCTGCTATAGCGCCTTGACAACTTTTTATTAAGTTTTCTCGTGTGTAATGGTGGTTTATTATTTTCTTGTCGTATGGTAATTACATGGTTTTGATTTAGGGTTTTAAGGACGTCATGTGTGGGTTGTGAGTAATAATAATGTAACGGAACTGAAGGGTTCTTTGGTGATTCACGGGTGGTTATTCTTTATTAGGATCCATTTTATACATGCATATACGATATAAAAAACCCTCGTATTAAACGCGGTTATTAAATAAATGTTCAGGAAACTGATAATGTTATTATTGCAAGTTTAAACTTAAATAAAGGGAGAATTGCATTTCAATATGTAATGAACTTGCATATGTGGTTAAGATAATAGCAACTGAAGCATATCTACATTTATTAATAGGTCAAGCCGATGTTGCGACAAATCCCCAAGCAATCTAAAAGCACGCAAGCGTGCGTTTCAACACACCACTCATTTAAAATAAATGCCTATTGCATTTATTTACTTAGTTCAGTAGTTTATTTATATAAATAGCTTCACTTTTTATCTTTATTAATTACAACAAATAAATATTAACAAAACGTAATGCGTCATACATAAAGTATCACCACTATACTAAAACAAAAAAGTTATAATATTGTACTTGTAACTTACAGAGAAGTTACATCTTATCTTATAAGAATTTAAAGGTTTTAAATAAATAAATAAAGCTCACGCCTTGGTCCCAGAGGGTAGGCAGAGATGATGGAACGTCACTTTGCGCGGTCCTGACATACTTCCCTAGCTTCATTCACAGCCATCAATCTTTCATAAAAGCTCTTTTATTCCTTTTACTTGGGACCCCAGTCTTCTTAAGGACTTGACCAATTTGGTCAAGGTAAGTCCTTCTGGGTCGTCCCCTGCTCGTGTATCCATCCACATTCGCACAATGCTTTGCTATTCTCCTTTCACTCATGCGCTCCAAGTGTCCATACCATCCTAACATACCTCTTTCTACTTTTGACACTACATCTACTTTCAGACCACACTTTTCTCTAATAAGAGCATTCCTAATCCTGTCACACAATTTCACACCACATATTTGCCTTACGACCGCATCTTGACCGCATTTATTTTACTTTCGTGCTTCTTCTGCCATACCCAACATTCACTACCATACGTCAACGTAGGAACCAGAACAGCATTATGTACAGCCATCCTTGCCTTTTTAGACACGGTTTGGCTGCACACAAGGCCGCTGATTGCTCCGTTAACCGAATTCCCTTTCATAACTCTCCGTTCAATGTCTTACCATCTCTTGTAAACACGCTTCCCAGATATACAAACTCTTCTAGTTGTTCAACTTTCTCGCTTTCAATCATAATCGCGCAATCAGACATAACTTCATCTCTTTCCAAAACCATAACTTTCGTTTTTTCAACATTTACTTTCATGTTCATCCTTTTAAACGATGCATTCGTGATATCCATCATCTTCTGCAACTCGGACGCCGACGATGCAAGAATTCATCGGCGTACAAGAGGCACTTAATGACGGTATCTCCCATTCTCAGTCCATATTCACTCTCCCGCAGATCTTTCAGACATTTGTCCATGAATAAATTGAAGAGCCAAAGTGATGCTACACATCCCTGTCTAACCCCCCTTGAGATGTTAAACCAGTCCGTTTAAGCACCACCCAGTCCAACACATGCCATGGAATCAGCGTAAAGTGATCCCAGTGCCCGGATCAGGGAGCTCTCCAATCCAAACTCGGACAACACATTCCACAACTCATTTCTATCCACTCTATCATAAGCCTTCTTTGAAGATATTATTTTATGAAATATAGTTACTCAGTTTTTAGAAATGTCTCATTAAAATGCGTGGTGGCTTCCCATTCCATATCACTGAATGTTGCACTCGGCCACGCAATTAGATTGTACTATATTGCTTTGTCTCTTATAGCAAAACAATAGATGTACGACAGTCATTGTTTAGTCACCCCTAATGAAAAAGACAAAAGCTACGAATGATATGATCATGAACATTCGCCCACACTTACCTCTTAAAATTCTTAAAATTTTGCAAATAGCAATTAAAACAGGTCATGCATGATATCATTGATATCTAAAATTTTAGCTTGGGAATAGCAATTAACATGTGTTAATTGCTATTCCCAAGCTAAAATAAGGTAAGGGAAAGTCTGAACTGGTCAAAATATATCGCATTATTTCTCATATTTTATTGAAGTTCACTGCGAATAATTTAGATCTACTACTTATAATGATAGGTATCAGATTATTGCGATTGTTTTCAAGCTATTTTTATGAGGCATTTAGCTGCATTATGGTTCTTTTTAAACGTTTAACGAATCCAATTATTATTATTATAGCTTTTCCACTGTGGTTAATAAGATATTTTTTTGTTACAGGTAATTTATAGCCCGTTATAGTTATGCTACAAGAAATGTTTAAGGTGAGATCGCGCGTGTACTAATTGCAGTAGTTTCAGAATTTGCTATTAGTCACGTCATTACGGATCGGATCCAAGCGACAAGTAACCGTTTAATGCCGGTGAATATGTAGTGATTTCACGAATTTATTTTATTCATAATGCACGC
Source organism: Leucinodes orbonalis (assembly GCA_019425675.1). Taxonomy (NCBI): domain Eukaryota; kingdom Metazoa; phylum Arthropoda; class Insecta; order Lepidoptera; family Crambidae; genus Leucinodes; species Leucinodes orbonalis. Next base: position 227,453 of record PQWD01003753.1, read on the forward strand.
GATGCAATTTGCAGTAAGGGAACGTCCGCCGCACTAATTAGTATATGTGACGAGTTATTAGAATCAACAAGACCACAAGTAATGAACGTATGTTTTTCTAAAAAGTTACAGTATGAAATGCTAGATACCTACATGTTTAATTCGAAATAGTACAAAAAACAGTGCCCATTGTTAGTTGAGTAGTTTAAAATTGAAATTTAAACGAGTAATGCACTCGGGCCGATGCAGTGGAGCACTTGAACTGGCTCATAGCTCGTATGTCGTCGACACGGCGTTTGTGGTAGCGAAGGTCAGTGCTGCGATTCCACCCGTAGTGCACTGGCGATAGAGTCACAAGTGGTGAGCCGCAGGAGAGAGGTGGCGCGGCAGCGGTGGGGTCCTCGCTTTGGGCGCGCGTTGCCTCCCTGTAGTCAGTATAGTCGCAGCGGCGCACCGACGCCACACGCAGTTCTCGCGCGCACAACGAGAAGGTATGCTCGGACCGGTCGCCGTCGTCGTCGCACTACACACGCACTCGCTTCCGGTGGCTGCTCTCCTTTGTCCAATAAATATTGTCGCCTTATCGGTTACAACACATATGAACAAATACCATAGTAGCCATACGCGTTTATGCACGCATATTGATGCGTTTCGGCCACCGCAGGTGTCAGTGTGCTCGTCAGTGTTGACTCCCTATAGGAAAAGTGATTCGACTATTGAAATGTGTTGAATAAATGTGTCTACGTGAATTTCCTGTTATGTAGATAGATAACAGAACAATATTATTAATAAACAAGGCTTATCTCGTGATATGTATTTATAATACAACCTAACGCGTTCATACATATGTAATGCAGTTTGGCCTTACCGATCAAGTCCGGCAAATGTTTTTAATTGACCATAGCCTAAAAAAAACAAGTTGTTAACAAAATAGAAGTGTTATAAATACGTTATTTACGAAGTTCTGTGTATTCTATTGATTGCACGGTCTGTTGGCCCAGATAATATGTTTGCTCAGCAATATGTTTATGTGAGTGCAACTGGTGTGGACACAGCCGAGGATGTATCGGGCGGGCCATATGGCCGGCTCCACGGGCCATATTAGGGACACCATCAAGGCGACACTTGTTGCACTTATACGGCATAACTGCTCCACAAAACACGCTTGAATGACGTCTTATCACTCGACGAATTAATAGATTCATCTATCAATAACCGATGTTCATAAATATTTAGGAGTCGTATTTGTGATAATGTGCGTTGCATTCAGTTTGTGCATCGTGATGAGTGGCATAACTAGCATGAGATAAGTCAGGGATTCGGTTGGCGAATGTTATGCAAGGTGGTGGACGGCGGCTTGGCTAGAGGTTCGTTGACTCTGACCAGAGCGTTGTCCCGCCGTGCGCCGCCCACCGCGAAGGTCGCTCGGCACATCCACGCGATCCTGCATCCTGCTTTATTGTCCATAACGGCCCTATTACATAAATCGATCACTTGCTGTTATTTTAGTACATAATGGGGACGATGGCGCATTTGGTAGTCTCCAAGAGTTGTAGAGTCGATCCCCGTAAGAGCCAAACTTTTTGTTTTTTTTTTGTAATGACCATATATATGTATGTAATTATCCGTTGTCATGCATTCAAAACCCAGCATAATCGACTGAGAGTTAAATAATTGAGTGTTTATAAAAGACGTAAAAAAGACTATATAACTTCGATACTATCGGAACCAATAAAGTAATTTGCTTAGTTACGCGTAGCCTTGTTTATTATTAATTAAAAAGATATTGTTCGATACATTTGATCGACACATTTTTTTCCCTGATCTTTCAGGTAAAGTCGATATGTGTTCAGTGTATCCAGTGAAAATAAGTTTGATAGTGAACAAAGTTATAACTGCGAGTGGAAATTTGATCTCAAAATGGTGACTTCGAGAATACCGGCTTATTCTCTGAATTCGGAGTTCAACAGGGAGTTCAGAAGTTTCCGCATAACGCGGGCCACGCCGCGATCGACTTTATATGCGCCTGCCATAGTTCCCATTCACGAGTACCCGAGGGTCAGCGTGCACGAACGGCGAGAAGCTTTGAAAGCTGCGCTCGCCAAGGCATGGTCCTCTAAAAGCAACGATAAGAAAAACACGACACTTGGACAGTGCCCAGTGAGCAGAACAGAGTTGGCATAACAACTGCAGATTCGCCTCCAAAACGCACTATAAAAACGGCGTTACGGGAGACGTGTCGCGAGTTGCACTAGCTAAGCATGAATTCGAAAGTAAAGACAGTGAACGAATTGACTCTATAGACAACAGAGCAAATAACGACCAGCCTTCGAGCTTCAGCTACAGCCGGGTCAATGGAACGGTATCGATATACAAGAAACACTGAAAAAGGGCTGTGAAAAGGTTTACACAATAAAGATGTAAGCTATAACGACTACTTAAAATGTTCCTAAATGTAAAACTAGTTTAAAATAACTTTCTCAAACAGAGTCATGAGAACGTTACATTAAACGAAATGGTTTCGACGAACCACTAAACGCGTCGATAACCTGAACAATGTCGAATACAGCAGCCTAAATGGCGATACATATGATTCTTTGAAGTATTCGCGTACAGCGAACGGAACAGAGTCAGTGCAATATAAAGTACGGTAAGACGGACACAGTTAAGAGCAAATTGCTCAGCACAGATAGTCCGAAAAGCGTGACGTCTTGCAACGGGGAGAAAATAAACGGATACGGCGGTACGGAACGACGCAGTGCGAAAGAACAGCAACGGCCGCTGACGAGCGGGTCGAAGTCCGTCGTAGAGCAGCGACTGGCCGAGCGGCTGGAGGTGAAGGTAGCCGAGCTGCCCGCCTTATACCTCGGCGTTGATTCTTGGACACCAAAGTCTGCCGCTTTCCAGAAGAGCATGCGCGAACACGAGTGGAGCGTATCGTATGTAGTACCTGACGACAACCATCTTACTAACCCTTTAGCCACCTTCCTACCCGACGGCCGCGCCCAAACAAGATCCATGGTAACGAGCGATTGAGTTCCCAAACATTTTTTCTTTTTAATTTCGAGTAATTATGAAGGTTCCTTTTAATCGCAGATACTTCTTATCTTAAACTAATACAACTTTATATTATTATTTAGCTGTCTTCTAGTACTGTTAGTATTGTTCAGAAATTATATTCAATCTAACTGAATATTTTGCAGTTTGACAGTAGCGCCAAGGGTTCGAGACTGGTTGTGCAAAACCGTTGCTCAACACGCCGCGTCGTGACTCACCGTAGTCGCGCTTTATTCCATCCCGCTACTGGTGGTTGCTTAATATTTCTGCACATTACCGCCATTAAACTAAATTAAATTTATGTAAAGTATGAAAATAAATTACACTTAAAAAAATGACTACATTATGTTATATTAAGTTCACTAACGTTTTGAAATCGCACATGACATAATGCTAACGGGATTAATTTATTTCAAACGTCTCCTTTTTATTATTCAGTTCAGTATCGATTCATGTATGTTTTATTATATGCCTTAAGAGTAAATAATTTGCAAATTCGTGGGCGCCCGGCACAGCCTCTACTAAAAGATTCGTCTTGATAGCGTTCAGTGAATGTTTCAAGGTCCTGTCCTGGTTACGCTTGCAAAGGATTTGTCAACTCGGTAGGCGTTATGACGTAATGAAAGTGTTGTTATTATTATCCTATTATTTTATCCATCGGAGTGTACACAAGCACTACCCTTGGACGTCACATAATTGTAAAGAGAAAGTGTAGTGTAGTGTAGTGTAGTAAAAACAGTAGCTCTCACTTAAAGGCATAATTGAAATTGAAGTAGTTATAATTATTAATATCAATATAAACAATCTTTTTTTATTTTGATAATCTTTTTGACATTTTGAACACTTATTCGTTTTTTGACATTTCTGCATGTAATGACTTTTAAATAACAAGCTTTGGTAAATGCAATGTCATAGTTAGAATTAACAGTCGCAAGTAATACTAAACATTGGCAAGCGACTCACGTACATCTCACAAATGTCAAAACCTGCCACTACGCGTTTGAACAACTTTCACTGACGCTAGTCCTGTGGTTGGCATACGACTTAACAGCCGACGCTTTCGCACGGTTACTTGGACAAATATTACAGTATTTTCCGCGTCACAGAATATTTCCCTTTAATTTGTAATTATCACAATAACTAGGCCATATTTCCTTTATGTGAATCATACTCGTTTCATATGTTTAATTACATCGGGAAATACACAATACCAGGTTTGTTATTTATATGAAGCTGTCTTATTTATTAGGGTAGGTAGTTAATTAAGAAAAATACGCGGTTCTGAATCGTCTGGCCCTTATTTTAAATAAATATACCAGCTATCAATCTAACAGACCTTTTTTATTAATCTGACACAAAAACTTTAACCTTAAATTTCTTAGCTTTTTTAAACGGGTATGGTCATGCAAGTAGTTGGAGTCTATGGTTGTCATTGACCCACGAGAGAGACGCGGGCGTGTGATTAGTCGCGGCTGCACCGTTGACACGGTTCACAGCGATCGCTCATCCGGCGCGGCCTTGTCTGCGGCCCGCGCCGGCCCATCGCGTCACACTGTCAATACACTAAAATGCCCCATTAAACTACAGGATGTTGTGCCACTCAACCATAAACGACCGTAACATCACGCTTTCATTGTGCACGGATGCCACTAAAAATCTGGGCTGTCATTTAAACCACTGCGAGTGATCCTTGACCGGACACTGTTCTTCGTGTCACGTTGCAGTCTGCGGCTTTCCATTTCGTAACTGTGGCCGCAGTGTGTACCGGTCGACTGATCGATTATGGACATTGTGGCCCCAGGCGATCCGATCTTGCACGAATTGTGCTTGCTTCGTTTCCACGGTGACCTTACTCTGAACAGGCCAATAACGAAGTTTTTTCTTCATTTTAAGTCTTAAAAATGATTTGTCATTTTCACTTATCTCCATAGTAAACTTAAACCAGTGTAAACACTGTTATATTCATATAACGAACGAAAGTAAAATTTCAAAACTTTATGTATGTAATCAGGAAATACCAGTATATCACTAAAAAGAGAAATGATTCGATGATTCAATCCAGTACACGTGTTCTTTGTTACTAAATATAAAGCACCGTTATATGAATACCGTTGGTTTGAACATTGACCGCATTACAATCAATGTTTTCCTTTATCGTGTTTGGTTCCTTAGAATATTTACATGACATATTTCTTAAAAAATGTCTATAACAGTTAATGATCTTGTGTTCAAGACATTTTAAATTATTTCCTGTTTTCTAGTTTCATCATATTAATACCTACTTAAAGGCTATAGCTCAATGTTATGGCAAATCTCACCGATCGCTTATCAATACCTGGTACCTATGTTTAATACAGACACCATAAACAGTAGGTATGTAAGCTTAGAACAAGCTTGGATTACGACTTTTACAGTCCTGAACAGTAGACTACTATCCTGAATAATTAAAACTGGAAAAAAGTTTCACTGTTTAAGAATCCACTGAAGACGTTTCATCCGCTAATTAAACCCAATAAATATGTTCCGTTGACTTGACTGTGACGCATCTCACTGGTTTGGCGAGTTTTCGGAGGTTTC